>JAVQJF010039991.1:0-39191 GCA_036023855.1 Gadopsis marmoratus | reverse complement strand
CTCGTGGAGACTTTAAGTTATCGTTTATCCCATACCCTGTATCCCTCACGTTATTTAGTTGTAAATAAAGTACCTTGGTTATTGGGAATCCTGCCTCACCGACTCTGAAATGTCACAGTGGGATGATTACAGCGCCCATGTTCATTGTAATGACGGAGCATTTAACCCAGTGTGGTGTGTTGGCACATTGATGCTTTTTTTAATAGTTTTTTTTGGGCAACGGTGGATGCAGGAGAGCCCAGTTATATATCTGAAAGGTCACAGGGTTTAATACAGCTTGTCTCACATTAACTCATGTCTGTCCATCAACTGCCTTCTGTGTCCTTGAGCAAGACACTCAACCTACTTCATTAATATACATTAAGTCGCTGTAGCTAAGAGCATTAGTTTAAATGTAACTGGCTTTATTCCTAAACCACAATTCACATGTTTTATGATCAGCTTTCCTAACCGAATGAAAGGCTCAGAAGAGATCTTTCACGTTGTAAAATTGAGCAGAGTTTTGTCCTCACATCAGGTTACTGCTCTTTGTAAACTGGCCTTGGATACAAAGATACACATGCAAAGTTTTCCAACCGAGTGTCAGTAGCCATTTCTGAAATTATGTCTCAGCAATTCAATCAACACATACTCTGAAAGTCTGTTAGTTGCTTAGAAAACATACAAAAGTAATCAGTAATGTGATTTCTTTAAACACTCCCACTAAGATATGCCTCTTCAGTTACTACGCTCCAGTGGTAGATGTAGAGGACTACAACTCTTAAAAATGCATGGTTTCCTCCACAACCCAAAGATTTCCATGGAGATTTGTTTTTGTTGCGTTTAGCAAAATCTGTCACAAATGTCAAGCTTACCACCTGCTACCCAGCTGACATACTGTAGTACTTAAAGGGGAGCTCCGCTCATTTTACACATCGAGGTCTGTTTACAGGTCTTACAGGGACTTTTGTGGCTCCACAGGAAGCTGCGTGACATCTGACAAAGTGCCTCAAGTGATGTCACTTGAGTCAGCATATGTTGGGGCTGAAGACAGCAAGTTTGGCAAATGAGAAAATCTGAATGCGTAGCGTTAGAAAGAAGTGAGCTTACCAGACCTCTGTAGCTCCTCACCTCTGCCCGAGGCTGGTGGCTTGAGGCTACGTTAGCTCCGAATCCCCGACTGGGCTGCCGGTGGCCAAGATGCATTATGGGTAATGTAGGAGCCAGGTTTCGATAAGGAACAAGGGTGCGTGGAATAAAAAGATGACGCATCTTATTCTATATAACAATCCATCGTGAGTCCAACAAGGTTAAAAGAGTGACGCTTTTACGAGGCTGCATATAATAACCATGTTTATAATAACCAGCACAAACTGACTCAGGTCATTTGGATTCTCCTGAGGAAGATTGCCCAAGTTTGAAACATGTTTGAAACCATCTTTGGTTCATCATGGAGTGCAGGGCTCATATCTGTGCCCATACTGAGAATATTCAGTTCTCTCACTTCTCTGTATGCTTTGAGTTATTACTGACCCTGTTTGGAAGCCTTATTCCACAGTTTTTTGTGGATCCAGGTAATGTGGCGCCTCACCCCACATACCACACTAAAAGCTGAAGCGGGTTGTTTCATAGCTACCAAGATGACACACCATCACTGATGCTGGGTGTTTGGAAAATCTCAGCGAATGAGCTGCCACGGAGAGCTGATGCTTAGTGTGTAGCATCAACAACAGACATTAGCTGTATTTGGTTGTTCAACGAATATATTGCCAACCCTGTATGAGTACTGAAGTTGACTCCGAAGCTCCCTCTAACTGTCATTGATTGCTGCATCGATGTTCACTAGAAAACACTGTGGCTAAGGGTGCCTGGGAGTTTGGAGCTTTGCTAACGCCTCTAAAATTGTTGCAGTTAAAAGTGGTGAGTGGGATGCTCAAAATATAGATTTAATGTGTAGAATCACTTTACAAATCTCTAAAAGGACAAGACAAACAAAAAAAATTAAAAGTTTAGTCATACACATCCATTCTGATCACATCCATTATTGTCAAGATGGTTTTGACTCTCTTATGGTTCTGCAAAGTCTTTTTATCCATTTATCAGGAGGAAAAAATGGGTTCATTTGCATGAATTTGCACTGCATATCATTGACTCGGCTCTAAAAAGATCTGTCAATCACACACCTCGGCTACACACAGACTGCCAACAGAAACACTGGAGTCTGTTCCTCTTCCTGACAGCTTTTCTTCATCACTGACTAATGGCGTCCCACACAACAAAAGCTTATTGTTTCCAAAGTGCAATTTACTTCAGCTAAATGCCAAAAGAGTGCTGTTTTGTGTTCCAGTGCTGTGGATGGAGAGGTGCAAAAAGAGAAGTACTCGTATGTGGACCAGCTGCCAGTGTCCGAGATCATCCATCAGGTAAGAGACCTATACCTACACCACGGTCAGCTGGGGACGCTAAAGGAACCACATGTTTATATAATCAGACGTTTTCAACATCCATTTGTTAATTTTCACGCTTATCTTTTCATGCCTTTTGCGTAGGCAGCCATTTTCTCTTATTTGAAGTGTGTCCGCGCTCGTCCTTAATTTGGACACAGCACAGAAAGTTATGTGCAACATCCACCAACAGATTCTTTGTGTCGTTTCCATGGTGACAGCTCCGAGTGTGAAATGCAAGTGCCTCCTGGTCTCAGTGTGGAGGGGCCACTGTGAAATCCAGCAGAATGGATAGGCAGGATTGTGGCGAGGAATTGTGCATTCACCTCATTCCCAAATAGATTGTGGCTTTCAGTCGGGCCGACCTTCACAAATGAACACCTATTTCTCCTCATTGCACCTTTTTTAGAACGTGTGCTCTGCATTCGAAATAGATGGTCCTGGGTCCTGTACCGTTCTTGTAAGACTTTCCATTATGAGCATATTTAAAAATACTATTTCTATACTTCCCCTTCAACTCGTGCCTCAGAAAAGTAAATAAGTCACATTAATCTTTGCCACAGGCAAGAGCAGACATGGGTGTTGCTTACATTTGGTGATCGCCTGCCTTTGAGAAACCCACACTTGAAATTTGTGTGTATTTGATTAGTATGGAGACACAGAGGCATCAAATTATAAAACTGTCATTTGTCGAGGATAGATTACGTTTGAACTTCTCCTGGTTTGACTACAGAAGAGATGAAGTTGCTGATGTTTGATTTGATGATGTTCGTCTTAACTGTGACGGATACTAAACTACTGGTGTTGATAAAAAAAAAAAGGTCAGAACCAGCTGAACCAATTAAGTGGTATAAAAAAAAATCTGGAAAGTCCTCGCTTCCCGCTGTTGGAAGCATCGCTGGCTGACACGACTTTGCCGCGAACAAAGGAGTTACGGTCAGTTGGCCCAGAGAAATGAAGCTGACCACGGGTCTGAGCCCTGCCGGACTCTTGTTGAGTATCGTGATGGGAAATAGGAGGGGTCTCCACACCCAGCGGCACTCTGGGAAATTGATCGCTGAGGACTGGCAAACACAGGCCAGTTTCAGATCTGCTGCCCACTGCTCATATGAGAGTGCCCCATAAACTGTCTGTAATTTTCTATACACAGAAGCAATCACAGTATTGAAAGTTCGCACGCACACGCACACACAAACGCACCCCATCACGCCTCCGTTTGGCTTCGTACCCATCTATTCATCTTTATGCATCTTTTTCTGTCTCTGTTGTTTTTCTATCTACCCCCATTACTCTTATTAAATGCACCCACAAGTGCAACACACAAACACGCTCGTCAACCAGACGGCGCCCGCAAGAGATTTCAATTATCGGCTAGCATTCCTGCTGGGTTGAAGATGGGAGTCCTGACAGACTGAGTCATCTCGCTCACCCCTCACCATAATCCATCTGCACTGCAGCAGAATGACCAATGTCCATTAAGCCTATTGACAGCTCTACTTTTTGATTAGCTGTCATATTGTGCGCAGGACTGTCTGAGACATCTTTGTTTAGTTTTTTTTTTATGCCACTGATGCAGTGGCCTTTGTTGTCGCTGATCAGATGCCTTCATCTGAAGAACTAAATGTGATTGAACCTCATAAGATCTGATGTCTAAAATATTCCCGAGAGAGCTCTGTAGCTGATTTCAGTTGTGTTGGCAACAAAAAAACAAATCTCACGGCGTTAATCTTGCAAGAAAAACATTTTTCCATTTTCCAGTCGACCTGGCGACAGCTTGTAAATAGAAAAGTCATCAGATTGACTGACAGTGGATATATATGTATATACAGCTGTGGAAAAAATTAAGAGGCCACTGCAAAATCATCAGTTCTCTGGTTTTACTATTTATAGGTATGTGTTTGAGTAAAATGAACGTATGAAAATTTGTACTGGTCTTTTAATTTTTTCCATATATATAAAAATAAAAAGGCTGTACTGTATGGTATTTGTATACAAACGTCCCCTCATGGTGGATGTGTGTACGTGAGGAGTTGATTAAAGCCCTGTCACCGTTGCCAGTCGTCTAGTGGTGACAGGGTGAGTCCCCTCTTCCTGCCACCTTCTCTTCCCAACCTCACACATTTCATCACGTTGCCAACGCCTAATCACAGTATGTTCAGTTCTGGAAATAACTAGGAGGAGCTCCTTCTTCTTTTTTTCCCCCTCCACTCTCTAGCGTATTCTACTTTTTTCCTCCCTCGCTGCTGTGAGTCCTGGTCTCTGGCGTCAAATTATTTGTTCTTTTGCCAGCTTGACGCCACACCATATGGCTCCACAGAATTGAAAATGGAAACACTGAAAATTAATGCTCTGCCTCCCTCCCATAACTTGCAAAACTCCCCCTTCCCTCACTCAGCCTGCAACACTGACACTTTTCAATAATGGATTACGGGATTGTGTGGATCACCGGCCAAACCCTCTCCGACAAGCTCTGCCGTTTAATCAAATATCAATTAGAATTTGCTTTGCTGTGTTGCTCGTGTTCAATAATTACAAATAGAAAAGCAAAACATGCATTATGAGAGAATAATGCACCTGCTACTTTGACTGTCCCGGCACTTGCCGAGGGCTTAAATATCCAAGTAATGCAGTGGAGTGTCCTGGCAGTGCACAACGGCTGCTGTTCTGTCATCCGGCTCCGCACAACATAAATTTGCTGCAGTTTTGACCTTGGAGTGCTCGTGTTTGGGAAAGCGCCTCAGACCTCCCTCAACGACCATTAGCACCCTGCGTGGCCATATTAATTAGCTCCAATCAATCAAGTTGGAAGCCGTTAATTGATTTTACCTGTGAACTGAATATGCAACACAAAGCGTGTGTAATGGAGGCAGGCTGATCGAGTCTAAGTCCCTGTCCTTGGCAGTAGGATGTGAATGGTTTTGTCAGTGAAGGTCGGCGAACACTCGCTTCTTTTCTGCTCTTCTCTCTCAGCTGTTTCTCTCCTTCAGCAGACATGAGGGATGCAGAGAAAAAACATTAGGCACGGAAACGAGAGCGAAGCTGCATTTTCATCTTTTCATTGTTTTGTTTTTTTTCCTTTAGGAAAGTCAAAAACCCTCACACACGTCTGAGAGCAGTCTTTTTTCCTTTTGTTGTGGCCTTGATTTCTATCCAAGGCTATTCATAGTAGGTATTAAATTAGTTATTAAATTTAGGCCTGTATCAATGAATCATTTAAGCATGTAGTTGACAGGCAGAAAACGAACTATTTTTAATAAAAATCTATTTTATTCAAGCAAACGTTCCAAACGGTTTCTGGTTCCAGCTTCACAAATGTGAGCATCTGCTGCTTTTCTTTAGTTTATATGATTGTAAATTGAATATGTTTTGTATCGGACAAAAGAAGTCATTTGAAGGCGTCACCTTGGACTATGGAAACATGGCATAGGAATTTTTAATTAACAGTAGAGTGATAAATGGTCTGGGCCAATATACCAGCTGATAATGGCTTATTACAGATGTATGGGAACAGGTGTATATGTAGGTAGATCTGTCAGTACAGAAATGCCAAAGACATGTTTTATCGCAGAAGAAAAGACGACCAAGGCGTCAGGTCAAAAACAGCAAAAGAATCACTTAGGTGGTCAATCAATGGGCTGACACATGAAATATGACTGTAAATAAAATTGTTTTGCGGTTTCTGACCAACTTTTCTTCCGACTCTGCTTTGGGGAAATATAGACAGTTCCTGTTTCCTGTTCTGAACTCATACATTTGATGGCATTTAGAAACACTTTTGTTTCCACTACGTAGTTTGCCCACCTGAGAGCAGTTTATTTCTCAGCCGAAACAAGGGTCCCGCTCAGCACATACAGTCCACTTTATTAGGCAACACCTCTAAAATCTATCGCAATCCAATACAACAGCATTCTGCCTTCTACAAAGGTATTAACTTTCACTTTGATTGACAAAAGTGACTGTTGGAGAGGTATTAATTTAACTATATGTTTATTACTGAGGTTGTAGTGGTGTTGAACTGGACTGAGCTTCCATTGAAGTGTTACCAACATTTTACTCGCCCTATTTACAAACCCGAGGGAGGGGGATAATATTAGGAACACACTTTAATATGATACTAACAAAAAAATGTTTCAAAAAGCTTTTGTACTGGATTGTATATTTGTACCTTGGACCAGGGAGTCTATATAGTTGGGCAACATTTTATATACTAAACAAATTATCAGTTATCAACAAAATAACTGACAAATTATTTGATACAATCGACGATTGTGAAAATAATTAGTTGATTGAATTGAATCTGGTGAAAAATTTAGTTATCTGTGACTTTTTTTCTGACTTTATATTGCTGACTTCTCTTCTATTGTCTCCCTCCCTCTCTTCCCTCGTGGCATATGCTCCTCTCTGCCGACTGTACTGACGTTGCTTCCTGTCACAGTTCATCAATCTCCCTTTGCTCTTCCTCACCCAAGGGGGTTGCACTTACACACACACACACACACACACACACACAGAGTTACAGTCACGCACACCGCTGCCCCCTGCCTGCCATTGTCACAGAGGTCAACTGCCTCCGATGGCCACACGCTCCCAGTCGTCTCTTGTGAACATCCCCCCGCCCGGGCTCTGCCTCGTCCTCCAGGCGTTTAACCCTCAGCTCCTCTTCTTTTTCTTCTCGTCTTCCTGCCAGCAACTGTGTCGCCAAGGTGTCACAAGTCAGATTTTGTTATGTAACACAGATCTGATGCGTGTATAGTGAGAGACTGAAGTGGGGAAAAAACCCCAAACACATTGAATATACACAGATGACATAACATTATGGCAGCATGGGCACCCTGACCAGCCTTTCTATCAGAACCAGCATCAACCTTTTCAGCAATTTGAGCTACAGAAGCTCTTCTGTTGGATCGGACCACACGGGCCAGCCTTCGCTCCCCATGCGCATCAGTGAGCCTTGGCCACCCATGACCCTGTCGCCGGTTCAGCAGTTTCCCTCCCTTGGACCACTTTTGGTCGGTACTGACCCCTGCAGACCAGAACAGCCCACAAGAGCTGCAGTGTTGGAGCTGCTCTGACCCAGTCGTCCAGCCATCACTGTTTGGTTCTTGTCAAAGTCGCTCACATCCTTATTCTTGCCCATTTTTTCTGCTTCAACACATCAACTTCAAGGACAAAATGTTCACTTGCTGCCTAATATTTCCACCCCCACTGACAGGTGCCATGGTAACGAGATAATCGGTGCTCTTCACTTCCCCTGTCAGTGGTCATAAAGTTATGGCTGATCGGTGTATGACCACATTTGTGCTTCTTGAAATCAGTGGCCGTGCGATGGCAGTCTGAACTGTCAGATCAGTATTCATCAGATTATGTCAACGTCTCGATGGGGCAGACCACTGTTTTTGTAGCTCTGTGTCCGGTTGACCGGAAAACATGTAGTATTACAACTCAAGCATGCTGTATAATTTAATTGGTATTTGGGGAGATACCTCTGTTTCAGCTGAACTAGAACAGATGGGTCGCAATTGACCAGCATTCAAAACTGAGGGATTCCGCTTGTGGTGTCTGTGAAAAATTAGGAGCATCTAAGCCAATCTGCAATCATGGCCATATTGTTTCTGTTTACCTCACAATCATGGAGATGGTCTTATAATGAATTGTCGCCATGACGGCTGATAACGGAGTTGTCTTATAATATTTTATAAACACCTCTGCAGTGTTTTAGCATTTGACAGACCTTCAAACGGATGGATCTACTACTCGCATCTTAAACCTGCATATGTGATTTTTTTTCTTTTTCTTTTTGTCACTTGGGGATATTGACACATCACACATCAACAGGTGTTTATTTACAGGGTTTGGGTTAGTGGGTTGGGGTAGCCTAACCCTCCAGCAGTTATGGAGCAGCATTATCATTCGTTTTGGAGTCGTGATTTTGTCCACCTCTGTTTTTGGCCTCTACCTGAGGGAACTCTGGCTCTTTAGTTGCTAAATGCTCTGCTATGTTCACCAGCTTATTGCTGACTGTGTCAGACTGCCGTTTGGTGCTGAGCAGCCAGTGCACAGTGGGTTTTAGAGCTTTTTTTGCTGAAAGCAGCTGCCTGCTGCGGCTGAAAATGACTTATGAGAGCAGATGAGAGTTCATGAAAACAGCAAAGCCGTTGGCCGGGCAGCTAAACGATGAGCTGAAACTCACTTTGAAGCTCCGTAAAGGTTTAGGTAATATCACTATGAGTGACACCTTTCATATTTCTATTTGATACATTGTTAGTATAAAAATATTGATTTAAGTAGTTTTCTATATCATTAAGTATCCACAACTAAGTAAGCAACAATCGGATTTAAAGTTGGGACAAACTGACCTTAGTAGGGTTGCCCCCTAAACGTTGATTGAAATAATCAGTTGAGAAACCGCTCGGATTGACTCCCATTTTGTCAATCACTGCACTTTTTTTTTTTTTTTTTCTGCGTTATAGTACGCATAGCACGGCAGGATATAAGCTTTTACAGAGTCTCACCGCAAACTAACTGTGATAGAAGTCAGGGTAGCATGATGCACAGCAGTGTGGCTCGTGTCTGTTTGCTGCTCCAGTACTGAATGCTGGTGAAGACAGCTGCCAGACACTGGTACAACCTCCTCTACTCCATCAGCAAAAGATTTCATAAATTAACAATGACCAGGATGCACACTTTCTATTTCTCTGACTGTGTGGGAATCTATTGTTTTCACGTGACGAACAAAGACATTGAACATGAGTCTTGTAGGTAAAACATATAGGCTGCTGTAGGAGTGCTGATTGTCTTGTATCTGGGCAGATGCCGTAAACAATATATTTCTCATAATTGTAGGTATGGCGTGTTAAAAATAGCACAACATTGAATGTGATTGACAGCGGCCTTCCAACGTGAGCAAACGGACCCACAGCTTTCCCCAACATCTGAGTCAGGTCATGCTCAGTCCGGATTGGACATGACGTCACACTTTTCCTACTCGGTCCCGCCCATTTCAAACCAGTGAGCAGAGATCAGAAACAAATACAGAATTCTCTTGTGTGGAACGTTCCAAAAATGTTCCAACTCTGGCAGAAAATAGCGTGCTCATGTTGGCTGCCATCATTCATAGTCAGAAGCTGATTTTGAAAATAGATTGTCAGGGCCTTTAACTCGGGGGGCTATTTTTGGACTAAACACCCACTTTGACGTCTGATGTCAGACAAAGGAGACCAAAATATGTCTGCCATCTGAGTTGTTTCCTGTACTTTCTTTCACTCTCATAAAAACACTTTTGAATAAGACGATGAAGAAATTAATTTATAGTTTGAGCTTCACTGTTTCTGCTGCTCGCTGATTGTCTGTCAGAGCACTGAGCTCTGTCCTCTGCCAGACGCTATCTGCTGTAGATATAGCGGCTGGACGATTGGCCCATTTTACAAAATGATTGATGTGCCCACAGCTCCTCAATAAGCCTGAATCCAACTGCAGCCTTCTGCTTTCTTCTGATTCCATTTCATATGTGGTTATTGCTGGACATTGTTGGCCAATAAAAAATGAATATAAGCAGAAAATACTAGCTAATATCTGCCTCCAGCCCTGACTTTGTCCTGATGTGTGCTGTGCAAACGCCTCTCTATCTCTGCTTTTGCATTCTGGATGGCAGTGGAGCTCTATTGATTTGACTTTAAATAAATTTGGAGTCAGACCTAATCCAATTTTACCGCTGTCCTCCGTCTTTCTACATTAGAGGTTGGCAGCGTCGGCACGTAAGCTGGAGTTTGGATTGAAAAGACAGCCTTGAGAAGACGCTACCCTGCACATAGAGGCATGAGTACACAACCACAGTCAGTTCCCGAAATTAACTTTTCGCCTCACTTACCAAGAGTTAACCTAATAAGAAATTACAATAATGTTAACCGGCCAACGTAATTATTATTGTATTCTAAGAAATGTATCATCATGCCTGTTTTATAAATGCTGTTCAATGAATAGACTCCGTTATTTTAAGACTCAGGGGGTCAAGTTCATTATCACCTCCTCTCCACCAGCTGAGATAATGCTGCTTTGTGTAGCAGGAGCATTACAGTCAGCCAACACGTCTGTTTGAGACGGAGCCAGGACAGAGAGACTACGGTGGTCAGCAGGGAGAGAAACAGGAAAAACAGAATACAACTGAGGTGTTGAATTGTAACAGTTTCAGCCAGTGTTGTGGAGATTTTACCAGCCAGAGACACATTTTACTGGCATTTGGCGCTTGGTGGGTGGGTGGTAATTTCAGACACTGCACATATTTAACGCTCTACAGCAGACGTCATGAACTACATTTGTCCAAGGGCCAGAAGTTTTCAGAGAGAGAGAGAGAGAAGGGTTATTTTTTGTTAGCCTGTATCAGTTTGAACGGACTCCTAAAAAACATGGGATATCCATAATGATAACTAGACACTTACCATATGAAACGTAAATGCAGATTGCTGTCCTGATTCAATCTACAATCTCATGCGCCACCATTACATAAGGCATGCAACTTTCAAAGAGTCCGACTCTGAGCAGTCAGAGGCCCGACTGCCAGAAATAATGCTACATATCCTGGCCGGATGGGAAGGTTTGGCGGGCCGAATTTGGCCCGGGGGCCGCCAGTTGATGGACCCTGCTCTACAGTGGGTGTCAGTCTCTTATTTGTACTGCTAAGGAGTCCACTGTACATATGCCAGTTCAGCGGTTCTCAACCTCTCATAAAAAAGGAAATTCAGCAAAATATTCGAAGTCCACTTGAGTGTACTTAGGCAGTTAGACAGTTTCAACACTGGAACGGCACCAGTCATCAGGATTCGATGTAATATTATTCTGTCTGCACTGCAATTAACTCCATTAAAGGTACATACCCTGGTTATTTTATAGTGCCTATAGTACCTGAACAGTGGCCCCAAATCCAGCTTTCTATTGATGTTCTGAAACGCATCTGAACTGTGCTGAAGTTTTAAAATACAGATTTAAGTGGAAAATAAGGTATTTGTGCGTGCTGTTGGGTGCTACAACTAAATGAGGTAGACTTGGTATCGTAAGCTGCATTAATAAATTTTTGACCATTATTAGACATCCCTGACTTATAAAGTTGCAATTAGAAAATTGGTAGTCTCTTGCTTCTGACACCCAGCAGACATGGAGCAACAAAGAAATGTCCCATTGCCTACATTTAACAAGCATCTGACTGAATTATACTGCTGCGTAGAGGACGTCTGATTTTCTAGTTGACGATTTCATTTGTTTTGAGTCGTATTTCTGTCCAGCTGATGAATGCGATGAAGGCTGGGTACCTATGGTTGGGAAACTTCGATTATGCTGCAGATATACCTGTGTTTTGATATCGATACCAAAAATGATCTTCTCGATACCTTGCTTTGAGGATTTGCAACATGTTTTTCTGCAGGAAAAAAATGCCACGTAACCAAAGAAGCCTAAACATAAATAGCTGCACAACAACGTTCTCTAAATAAAGTTGGAAACTGTCTGATTTAAAGAACGAGTACAAATGTGACCAGACAGTAGATGTCAGCTTATGTTACTTGACAGTTTTTTTTTTTTATATTCGTGCTCCTGATCGATGGAATCTTCACTATCCTTTTAGCGCTGTTTTGGTATCAACCAACTCCTGGGAAAAGGTTGCTGGGTCAAGCTTGCACGATGCTCCATTATGTCCACCAGCTAGTCTCTAAATTTGCGTGCCCTTTGCTGGGTGCTGAACAGGTAGCCTGCAGTGGGATTATCCACGTTGATTTTTGCTACTGCTGAAAACGGCGCCGATGAGAGTCAATCAAATCATACAGCCTTTGGGGAACTGTAGAGGTGGGAGATAATTCGCCGTGGATTCGTTGCTACAAGTGACCCCTTTTGTTAACGGGGATAGAAGCTGATGTTTTTAGGCACTGGCTGCACGGGCCGCCAAGCTCCTAAGTTATGTAGAAATCCAGAGGAGGACTTAACACAGCCTTCCTTAACTGTGACACCTCAGTAAATGAAAAGACATTAACAGAATCAAAATATATTTTTATAATAATTTATTTAAATTGAAAACTCAAGTTCTTTGTAAACATATGGTACATATATTCACTCACAGTCTCTCTTTCATCCTTACTAAGTAATCTGGATGCTTGTGGAACTGTAACGTTGCGTTGGCAAAGGCTCACAGTATACGGATGAAACCTGGTGACCACAGGGGGCCACCTACATGGAGGTTTTGGGCCATGGTTAATGTAAAAATATTGATTAGAGACCACCAGTTAGGCGCTAACTTTATCTGCCCTTTGTTTGGAGCTGGCCAGGCGGCGTAAAGCGGGATGGTCAGATCTTTCTGTTTGTTTGTTTTTAATGGAAACAGCCACCTACAGGAGACTGAACCCGTACAGTTAATGTGCTGCAAGAAAGCCCAAAAACCTGTAGAGCTGCATAGCTGAGTGATTCTACTTTATATTAACTTTATGCAATCCAGATGCTGTATGACAGATAAATTCGTATCTTGTCTTCTGGTCGTGGTCAGACTGAGTTTGTGGGAAATAATGACCCTGGACTGGGCTTTCACGCCAGCATCTAATCCTCCAGGGCCTGTCAGTCTGCTGTCAGCCTGGCTCATAC
This sequence comes from Gadopsis marmoratus, assembly GCA_036023855.1. Lineage (NCBI taxonomy): Eukaryota > Metazoa > Chordata > Actinopteri > Centrarchiformes > Percichthyidae > Gadopsis > Gadopsis marmoratus. The sequence goes on along the minus strand of JAVQJF010039991.1, from coordinate 26,151 downwards.
TGCAGAGAGTGTGTGTGTGTGTGTGTGTGTGGCTGATATGGATGTACTTCAGAAAGAGTAAATGTACACTGGGTACTGTAGTTGTGCTCAGGCAAGCTAGAGAGACACAAGTCTTTGTGTAGCAGCGTTACTGTGCTGTACGTCGTCCTTGCGTTGTGTGTAGTTTCTGACTCGGGCAGACGTGTTCGTCCTCTTTGCCAAGTCTTGGGGTTTTGGCTTTTGGGGGGACACCTTTTCTGACTGGTGATTTCTTGACTGGATAATGGCAGCTTGTGCAGCGAGGGATAACAGAAATCTCTTAAGTGCGTCCTCACAGCCTATCTATAGCTTTGTCGCCTGCGGAGGAGTTAGGAAGATTTTTTAGAGGTTAAATCTCATCTCTCCGCAGAATATTGCTGCTGCATTAGCATATAAATGTGCTCCTTGTGAGATGCATGTTTAATACGGGGGAGATTTAAAAGTATAATCATACACAAAGTGATGATGTGGCAGTGAATGGGACAAACACAAGACAGGGGAGGTGTACTGATGAGATTTACCACCCGCTTTTTGTGCAAACTTTGGTGTTTGTGTGTGAGAGACAGCAGATAGTGTACATAAAGTGTGCGGAGAGATAAAAGTGAGTGTATATGTGATTCTGCGCCTGCCTGCCTGTGTGAATGACAGAACAATCAGTGGTGGCCTCAACAGGAGAAATATACACACTATTACTAACCTGCAATTGTCTCCCCCCACTCCCCTCTCACCCCCCATCCCCACATCACCTCACCTCACCTCGCCTCAGAAGCCAAAGCAGAAGGACTGGCATCCTCCTGACGGCTTCATCCTGGGCCTGTGGACTCTGATCCTCCTGGTGTTTTTCAAGACGTACGGCATGAAGCACCTCAAACACATCTTCTGAGGCCTCAAGCCGGATATATCCGAGGACACGACGTTGCAGATCTGGAGCTTTTACTGAAGGGATATTAGAGGTTTGTGGCGGGCTTATTTTCCTGAAAATGGAAAGGAGATGTCTGGCACCACAGCTGCTTGGCCAAAAACTGTGTGGCGCAATTGGTGCCTTTGTTTTTTCTTCCTTTGTCTTTTGGATGATTGATTTCTACTGTAAACATTTGTATATTATTGCATTTGTGATGAGACAGAAGGGACGAATACTTGAAAGGCATCAGATGCATGAAGCCCCAACGCTGCCACTAACCGTACTGCCATTTAAAACATTTTCCATGTGTTCTCTCTGACAAGGACTTCAACTTACTGTTCTGTCGAAACGTCTGTTTTGTCAGGCCATCCCCTAATTGCGTTGATTTTGGTAAAAAATGCACTAAAACGAGTCTGCAGATAAGAGTTTAATTTATTTTTGTGAGCGCGCTGCTCTGCATATTTCAACAGCAGCCTTTTTGTTTAAGTGCTACTCGGAACATCTGCCCGGCCACAAAAGGAAAATGTGGGACGATGGCTGATTGGCTGTGAGTGGGCTGTGGAGAGATTACTATTTAATGTCCCCCCTGTCCATATACATTACACCCCTTGACCGTCATATCATGCTCGTGAAGGATAACAATCGCACGTAATCCCATCTCGCACGATGGACCCATCCACTCTCCAATTCACCAAATTGCCCTCCCTGTGGAAACATCCATTAGCTCCTCAGCCATGTACTTTGCTGATTGTATTCTGGGTGATGGACAGCTATTTCCCCGGCTGTTCCACATCCTGCGCTACAGCAGTGATAAGTGAATGATAACCTGCTAAGCCGCCGGCCGTCCCAAATGAATCCCTGTGTCGGGACGTGCTTTCCTCCCTCTTTTCCTCTCCATGTGTAACCCCTCTGCATTAGGTTCATTTATAGGGGGGGGGGATTCAACCGAATGTATTGAAAGGCGGCCGCCGCGTCAGCCACGAAATACCTTTTCTTATGCATAATTTAAGGAACGCTTATTTCTTCTTCCTTTTTTCTCCCCGTTTCATATTTTCTGCAATCTCATTCCCCTTTCATGGATGGCAAGCTCATTTTATTTCCTCAGTTGGTTGGATTTTGTTACCACGATTAAAGATGAAACACTCAAACAAAGGAATGTCTTTGTGTCTTTCTGCCTGTTTAGAAAAAATGTAATAAATATAAAGATATTGAGCTTCTTTAATTACTCTGTAATACAATTTTAAAGAAACAAGATCTGCTTTTACTGTTATAAACCCAGAGCTTATTTTATATCACCAAGACGTCCTTGAAATTGGTTCCCGGTTGAGTTGACTTGCACACCTGCCCTGTTGTTTTCTTACTGGAAACATTTCAAACAATCCAGGGAGGGTTTTAAATGTAGTTTCCTCTCTGTTCCAGGCTTGGATTTCAAAAGACAAGCAGCAATTGGATCCAAGCCGTCACATGCAATCAGTGTATACCAGGCCGGAGGCAGATACGATAAAAATTAAAGCCACTCCATCTCAGATGGATTTGTTTGTTCTTAAACCCACTTCAAAATTGACTCCATCTCCTCTGCGCCTCCTGTTCTCACTCCAGCACTCGCAGATGGAATTGAATATAGTCGGCCTTTCGGCGCGGTGATGCACTCTCTCGTCTCCTCTGTCACTATGGTTTCCCTATGCTAATAAAGATCAGTGTCTGTCTCCCTTCACACCTGACTTGGTGGGGAGGAACCAGTGACAGGACAATATTAGAGCAGCCGTCTCCAAAGAGGCAGAGAGATTTCAGGCTGAAGAGTCGGGCAGGATGCTCTGAATGTGTCACACAGGTTGCTGAAACAACGAACAGAGTCTGTATTCACCAGTGAGCGTGCTCACATACGCACGGCGTCTGAACGTCAACGTTCGTCCCATGTGGCAGACTGCTAAGTTTAATGATTTACGCACAAACACAAGCACACACATGCCGTTTGGAGTGTGTGTGTGTGTGACAGGTTGTCCAATTTCCATGGAAATCGTCTTTGTAATGTCAGTCATTCCCGGGAATGATGATGATAGTAATTTTAGCAGTAACAGATTTTTGTCCTCATCGGCGACAATAGCTGTGGCATGAATCGTGCTCAGCGGCGTTTGCTTACTGTATTTCATTTTTTCTGGCCCTTTCTTAAACTTGGAGTAAGAAAACAAACAAAGAAGAGGAGAGAAAGTCTCTCACTCCGGTGACGGTTGCTTTATAGACAGAAAGCTCTGTAATAAATATGGGCCGCTTTCTCTTCCTTGTGCACATCGCACCGTTTGAAATTCATTCATTTATGCAAAGTCGATTTTACACCAAGCATAAACTAAGAAAGCAAAGAGAATTGAAATGAACAAATGCTGATGCAAACAAAATGTGTATTATAAGCATAGGTAATAATTCTGCTCTGTTACATCAAACTTATGAGACTGAAAGTTCATTTTTGGCCTTGAAGAGAGTAGTTTTTGGCTAATGTCCATCTTCCCGGGGAAGATTGTGTGACACGGCTTAAGGCTCCAAAACAGCCACTAAACCTACCTACTAAAACTACCTTGTCTTTTCAATTAAAATGTATCTTCTAATGCATTACTTTGCATGGCAGTAATATTTAAGCCCATACAATGTAACTGTCATGTGACAGTTCCTAATTTTGACAGGAAAATAGCCTTTTCTACTATCTCAAAGATCAAGCATGAACATTCAGGCTTTGATTTGGACAACAGAATTGTGTGTTATGTAGTGCTAACACGAGTAAACATTCTACCACATCATGTTGCTAATGGATTAAGTTAGTGTGAAGAAAACATGGCAAACATTCGCTGGCTCCAGCTTAAATTGTAAACTGACTATCTTTGGGTTTTTAGGCTGTTTGTCTAACAAAACAAGACATTTTCAGACATCACCTTGGGCTGTGGGAAATTTGGTACGGCATTCGTTTCTCATTTTATCAGGGTATCTGCAGGTCTTAAAGTCTTTAAAAAGCACTGAGTTCAGTTTTCTCACAAAAGGCTTTAGAGAAGGTATTAAAAAGTCTTAAATCTGGTTTCTTATGGGCTGTAATGCTACACAGTGTTTTTGTATCTGATTGCAGGCAGGCTGGAGATATTATATACCTAAAAATCTACAAGTGGGATTGTTGTGATTGTGGGCGCAGGAGGATGTTTAATCGTCAGACCTGTAGAAAACAGTAGGTAGGAACCTCGCCGGCTCGTAACGGGCAAATAATCATTGTTTATCTATTCATCCATCCATTTATTTGCCACTTATCTGGATCCAGATTACATTGGCATAATTAAAATAATTAGATAATTATAATATATATATGCTGCTGGGAAGTACTGAAAAGGTGTGATATAAACAATTTTGGGCCATTGCCTTCTGGTTTCCCATCGAACTTTCTTACTTTGGCTGGTGTGATTATGAAACAAGTATTACATTGTCTTCTATTAATGGGTCGAAAGTCTTAGATTGAACTTGGTTAACTCTGCAGAAACCCTGTATATACGCACCAACAATTTAAAGATTTAATTTGGGGGGAAAAGACAAGATAATGAAAATAATTAAATGCAGCCCTAGAATCGAGAACTGTATTTTTGTATATACTGGAAGAGGATAAAGAGACAAGCGTTCAGTCTGTCAACTCTCTTCATAGGTTTTGCTGTCATACTTTATAATGAGCCATCAATCATCCTAAATGCATATTAAGTACATTTTATTAATCTGTTAATGGCACAACTGTGTAGTAATTGAAGTGTTCATGACCCTCTGCTGAATACCTCCCTTCATGTTATAATGCTACCTTGATCTATGTGCTTCACCCTCAGGTCGTGCAGCAGTGCTATTTTTAAACACACACACACACACAAAAAGAAAAATGCTCCAGCACTCAGTTTTGAAGACAGCCAGGGATCTGCTTGAAGCTCTGGGGAGTAATGGCCTTGTAGCTCTGCCTGTCTTTCATTATTATTTCAGCATGACACAGCCTGATGTCACAACCAGACAGGAAGAGAGAGATTGAAAAGTAAAAACGGTCGGCGGTGGAGGGTGAAGGTGAGTCATGGGCCTCCCATCCTCACACAACACCATGTTTCATCTTCATTTCTCGGGGCTACTGCGCACAAATACAGAGGTAATATTAAAATTCTATTTCTCACATTTTGCTGTGGTTACATATAGAAACCGTTGAATGCAGGACTACTGATAAAATGTATTTTATTGAGTGGAATGACATATTTCCATCATGTGCAAAAACAAGAAAAGTTAACATTGACATCAGTGCTGAAATGATTATCGGCAGAAGATTAACTGGCAACAAGTGATGATTGATTTTGGGAAATGTCCTTTCTTGCTGAGAGTTAAATAAGATTGATGCCTCTGTCATGTTTGTAAACTGTAAACACGAGTTAGCAGCCGGTTATCTTAGCTTAGCATAGCATAAAGGTTGGAAATGGAAAACCAGCTAGCCCCGCCCTGTCCAAAGGCAGCAAAATCCACCTTCCAGCATCTTTAAAGCTCGCAAATTAATTCATTATATCTTGTTTGTTTTATATACGTGTACATTGACAATTCAACATCTTATGGGGGTCATGTTCTAAAAAAATGTCCTTAGACCAAGAAATAGTCTGGCACATAACCTTGTGTTTTTTTTTTTTTTAACAATCCAGTTTTCACTTTATGCTAAGCTAAGCTAACCGGCTGCAGGTACATTTTTACTGTACAGACATGAGATGTTTCTGACTCTCTGCTAGACAGGGAATAATCATATTTCCCAAAATGTCAACCTATTTCTTTAAGTTATTTATGAAGCAAATATTTAACTTATTCCGCCTTGTCAAAGGTGTGTGTGTGAGGATTTTTTTAGGGCTTTAAGGCAGCCCTAAACAACATACATTCAGTTAGGCAAAAATCAGAAAGATTCAAGCGCTTATCACTTTGTGGACAGATGAGCACAGTGGTCTGTATTAGCAGAGGAGGCAACATCTCTAGAAAACAAACACATATCTTAGTCTTTGCTACAGCACCAAGTCAGCAGCAGCACCTCTCCTGCAGGTGTTTGTGATGTGCGAAAAGCAATCGTATCCTCATCTCCACCGAGGAAACGTGATGCGAAACACGTTGTCGTGGTGTGAGCGCCGCCTACGTATCTGACCCAGAGCGTCTCCCCTCTCATTAAATCACATTACAGAGAGGAGGGTGAAACCAGTAGGGACTTTAGTACCAGGATGTGTCATTAGGACAACCACATGTCTCATCGCCGTCTCCAACCTGACAAACCTGGGAGCCAGTCCACAAGTAGCATACTCCCAACAAATGAGAGGAGAGTGCACATAAAACACAAAATCGAGAGGGAGAGAGAGAGAAGAGTGACAGATCCCATACTCATCAGTTTAACAAAAAAAAAACTGTAATTCTCCTGCACGGCGATTCAGGCTCACGGTAGCGGCAGCAGATGTGTATAGTAGGATAGATGCCGCTGCTGCATCCCTGCTCTCGATCTTAATCTCTGACTTGTCTTGTGTGACACAGCTGTGCATTTACATGGATATTCAGCTCGTAGGTATATAAATCGCGCTATTAACTAGTGACGGGAGCCGACGAAGCCTTGTGATGCATGCGTACAGGGGCCGAGGAGGTGCACGGCCATGAGATAAAACCTCCCATTTAATGTTACACACTTGTCATTCAGCAAGAAAGTGCTGCATTGCAAAGTTTGACATGGGCGACACTTTAGTGAGCTCACAATGCACACATCTGAAAGGCAGCGTAAATGAAAGTCGGGGCGATTTATGTCTGCTATGAAGGAGTTTGAGCCTTTCTCGCAGGTCTAATCCAACTAGACCTTGTCAATCCCTAAAACCGCGGAAGAAAATAACACCTGGACAGAGATAATTCATACTTTCAAACAGCCAAATTGAACTCAAGCTACAGGATTATAAGTATTCAGTTTACACCGTCTCCAGCACTACATTGTTAGATTACAGGCATTGTGATGGTATTTTTCCATCAGCCAACTGTAAGCAGTGAATCCTGCAAAGATCCTTCATCCAACAGAGGCTTTATGGAGAGCCCAAACTCAAGTTTGTATCCCCCGTGAGCTTTCTGGTTAACATGCGTACACATTCACACGCACACAAAGACAAGGATGATCCACAGTAAGACGCTGCATGCATTGTGAGTGGACTGTGTAATGATGCCTCCGTTGTGTTACCTCGCTTTACAAGGTTTTCAAAAACGGATGTACAACTTTCACCTCGGTAAACAAAAACACTGCTGGAGCTGCGGTGATGGAGGATCAACAAGACCCAGTCTTCATCTGTGGTAACTATTTTTGCTGCCTACTTCATGTTTTATCCTTTCTGTTAAGGGTCCAGTGTAGTGTAGTGCAAATGTTCCCCATCCTCAGTCTTTCCCAGATGGATCTCTAAAGTATTCAGCACCGGTCACGTCTTCTGGGGTACCAGGGGCGCAGCTGTGACCGGCCCCTCCAGCGTCCGGTTGGCTGGGAGAGGCGCGGGGGTCCAGTCCGGCTGGTAGAAGTGGATGTCAAAAGTCCGTGCCCAGTTGGCGAAGACCCGCTTCTCTGTGATGAAGCGGTGGTGGCTGCCCCGCCGCCCACGCTCATGAGAAATGTACATGGCGCACTCGTCTGGACCACGTGGCTCGTAGTAGTGGTAGGGGACGGAGTGGTGCTGAGGCTCCCTGCAGTGGTGGTGAGAGAGAGACGGTTGACATTTAAAAACACTTTAATGAGTCACTTGAGTTTCATGTGACGCCGCACAGGGTTTTTCATTTTGCGGTGAAGGAGGGACGACTGATCTGCATTCACTTGTTGTCGTCTTTGCAGGGCCTCCGCTGCCAAATGTAGCCCGTTTTAATCATTTCTAAATGCCACAATGCAAAAGCCAAATAAAGCAACAAACGTCTGTTGAGCACGAATAATGAACAGTCTAAAAATGGAGACTCTGGGTTATTCACATGTTCCACACACACTACATCCTCCAATCCTGTATGACCTCTCTTTCACAATATAGGCACACATCAAAAACCAGCAGCCTAGCAACATGGAAAACAATTTCCAGCATAAATTTAAAAAAAATCATGTTTCTATCAGGGTCTTTCTGATAACATATAACAGTTGATGCATCATTGATATTTATTGGTTATTAATTTAATGCTGTGGCTTCATAAATATCTGCCCTTCATGTCCATGAAACACATTTGACGTGACGTTCGAGAAACACGGCTTTTTAAATCTCAGGAACGTCTACAGACTTCACTCGAACTAAAAAGGATTGCTGAGCATCTGTTTAATCCAGCCATTTGTTCAAAGATATTAAATCGGCATCCCCTCTTCATTATCGGCGAGATTGAATTTGTGCCTGAACCCAAAATAAAAAAATATTTTTTTAATCAATCAGAACCAGGAGCATGTTATCGTTTGTTCTTTTTACTGAGAAATCTAATGAGACTTGTTCCTTGTCCAATAAAATCCCCCAATTAAAGTGTTGGCTGAGGTGGATGAGACGTGAGCTGTGATTCAAACCATGACACTCTGCTAATGAGGCTGGATGAGTTAGTTGCTGGGAGCAAGACAGAGTCAGAACCGGCTGCGTATCCCATAGTTCCTTACATTTCTGTGTTTTTCCATTAAAAGAGGCAGAATCTCAGAACTGCCAAGCCACCTGGAAAATGTCGATTTCTTACTTCACAGGGGGTAAGTCTTAAACGCATCTTAAAAATTCCCCCTTTTCTTTTCTGCCAAATACTCGGTCGCCATGGCCACCAGCGGTCAGTCTGACCTGGATGCTTTTGTCCTGGCATTTGTTGTGTGGTTACGCTTCAGTGGCATTGTTTTAAAGTTGGCGTCTCTTTGTGTTTAAACGTGTCGTGGCAAAGTGCTTACTGCCCTCATTTGGAGTTCATTTCGTACGTTTCATTTCTCGGTCACCCACAAAGTTCCTACAACTAATGAGGACACTTAGAGAAACTTTACTTTGGTTCTTATCGCTGCCCAGTAAAAACTGTGCACTGCATCTTAAAAGATGTGGCGTTTTTTTTCCAATAACCCAAAGGAATAAATGCTTCTTGATGAGTAGAGAAAAGATTCTTCTTAGGCTAACAAGTACAAAACTTGTTGTTTCTCTATAACATTAAATATTTGTGACTAAATAATCAACCATCGTATCCATCTTTAGGTATCATTTATAAAGATTTAACATTCACATAATCTGCTTCATCTGGTTTTTGGCGGTTTGGGTTAAATTACATTTGGTTGAATCTAACCGTCATCAGATTCTGATTCAAATCTCGAAGTACACGACTGTCTTCCTGCCCCCTTCAAACCAGTGAGGAGAGCACAGAGGAAAAAGAAACACAGAATGAAATGACCTAAACTGTGTCGTGTTCCTGTAGGGCGCCATCGCTCAAAATAAGAAGCTTCTGGGCCTTTAAAAAAAACACTGCATTAACTCAGAAATGCATTGTTATAAAAGTTTAAACAGTTGACATTTAAGACGCATGGTTTTCATTAAGACTTAATTTAAACATTATGTTCTTAATGCAAAAATAACTAATGCTGCTGCATCTTTTTTAATCATCACTGCAAAGAAATTGTTGTTTGAACCAAACGATCCACACGGTTTAATGTCATGTATGAAGTTTAGTTTTACCTCCAGTTAATTTCACATCTTCAGCTCATTACAGTGTGTATTGTACTGTGTTGTGTTGGGATTTGACTGAGGACAATAATTGGTACGTGGTAACCAACGGTAACATTTCATTCCTGGGCTGTTGCAGTGAAAGGTGTTAATGTCACACTAGCAGTCATCGGACTACAGAAAGATATGCGAGCAACACTTGTAATGTGATGGAATACTGATGTAAAAAAAAAAAGGCCATTGTGAGTCAGCTGAAGGTGGAACTATGTGTCGGTGTGGATGTGTTAACCGGCCCACACACACTTTGAAAAAGCTATTTTGAAAGAGGAAATGTGGCCTGCGTTTGGGCTACACATGTGCCATTATCCCTCTAATGTTACTGCACCTCTTTAACATAAGCTGCGTTCCAGTTCACAGCCTTGGATCTTCAGAAGTCTGCATTTCAATACTGAATAATTAAATAATAATAAAAAACAACCCCTCAGCCTTTTTTTTTTTTTTTGCCCGAATTTGGGGTAACACAACCCGTGTACCCAGCCCTCGGTAGCCAACAATCATTGTACTTTGTGTTTTGCTCTGTGGCGTCTGCAGAGGATGTGGAGCTGCTGACAAACAAAATAAATTTGACCAAAGAAAAGAAAGGTGGACAAAGCCAGGGGAGACGAAGGGAGGCTGTCTGAAAGAGGGTCTGTTTAAAAACCAGTGTGAAGTTTCAATATTTGTAATGCTGGCCTGTTTACTGACATTTCTTTTACTAATATCCAGGCAATTTAAGCATTCCAAGAACATCTCTTGCCACGCTGACGTTTTATTTATCGGCGGCCTGAATATATTTACGGTTTAAATCTTCCTTATCAGGCCGCCGTGCAGCTATGAATTTGTAGACACTTGGAGCGGCTGCATTTACAGCTCTGCTTCAAAAACTCTTTGGAGATGGTGCTTGTTGGTGAGCTGAGGGCGATATTTTACATTCAGCTCCACTGTCTTACCTGCAGAAGTCCGGGGCAACCATGCCGTAGACATTGATCCTATCGCACAGCTCCAGGGCGATGGTCATGGTGAACCAGCCGGTGCTCAGCCAGGAGTTTGAGATCCTCCTGCAGAGGAGGGACGGGAGGAAGAAGACAGCTGGATGGATTACATGTGTGGGGGAGCGCGAGGATGAAAACGGTATCATATTTGATTTTTTTGTTTCATGTGATTAACTGGGAAAGGCGATCGCAGCGTTTCACATCGGCGAATTATGACAGAATAAAGCTTTCTCTCATTTCAGGGGTCGATTTCTCCTGACCGTGAGATCGCTCGCGTTCCGTCACAGCTTCATTAAAATACAGATCCATCCTACATATTGACTGGCACAAATGAACCCTGTCAAATAATCAAAACCCTTAATCAGAAAGTAGCTTTTGTCTGCATGTGGTGCAGACAGTTGAAATCACTTAGCTTCAGCAGCCGAATGACAGTTTTTTAGTTATGCCTGCAAAGAAATGAGCACTAATCATAGTTTTCTGAGATGTGTTGTTGTGAAAGAAATGTGAAATTACATTTTCATTGCATTAGAAAATCTCGCTAAATCTAAATGTCCATCAGAGTGGTCGCTCTCATAGGGTTGCTATCCGATGAACGAACCAGTCTGACTACCATGCATCTTGTGAAAGAACTCCTTGTTGGTTTTGAATGGACTTAATGGGCTCCAGAGGTGTAAGACCATGAAGACCTTCGGTATAAAGTGAAAAAACTTTCACCAAAAAAAATTATTAAAGCTTCGAATCTGGGATTTGTTTTGACAGGAAAGTAAATAAGCCCTAATGAAAGTTAACTTAAATATGCTGTAATGAGAACATTCTGCTATATAAAATGCACTTACATGTTTAATCAGAAGCTTCTTTCATTTAGGTTGCAGAATAAAATTACAGTGCATCATTGAAAGTCACCTTTGGAAGATTTTTTTTTTTTTTAGGAATTCATATTGGACAGATTGCCATTAAATTTTGTGGAGACATTCATGGTCCTCAGATGGATGGATTGCCTACAAATTTGTCTACAGATATTCAAAGTCTCTGGAGGATGAAGTGTAATGACTTTGGTGATCCCCTGACTTTTCATCTAGCGCCATCATCAGTTTCAAGCTTTAATCAATACTTTGGTTTATGACCAAATACCTGCAAAAATGCCATTCCCATCAGCCTGAGCTGTACTTTGTTTAGTGTAAATTTTAGCATGCTAACAAGCTAAACTAAGATGGTGAACATGGTAAACACGACCTGCTAGACATCAGCATGTTAGCATGCTGATGTTAGCATTTATCCCAAAGCAGGCCTGGGCCTGAGTGCAGGCTAACAGAGCTGCTAGCACGGCTGCTAGCTCTTGTTCTGACAGTGACAAAACGTCCTGATGCTGATCTCTGGCTCGTTGGCCCGTAGCCACGGCTGGAATCGCTGCCAAGCGCCGTCATGCAGGGGGTTTAAGCTGCTGTGGTCGGGAGCACTTTTGGAACAATCAGTATTCATCGAATCAATTTATAAACTAGTTTGAGTGACAAAATGCACCACAACTGTTCTTGTTCCCTCGCACAGTGTGAAAATATTCAGCCATGAGCTGATGTTAAAATTTCAGCAGGGATGAATTTGAATGCTTGAGCTGCATCCGGCACAGCTGTGCACGTTGTCATGCTCCCCCTGCTGCACAGCTGAACCTCATCTTCACTGGGCTTGTGACTGGTGACCAACCAGTGGACGTGTTCATGCATCAGTTATCAGGTGCATTTTGAGATGGCCCCTTTGGAAAAAGAGCTCAACTTAGCGTGGTGCTGAAATGACGGGACTTAAGAGTAAGGAGGCAGAGGTTCAAACTCTTGCTTGAGTGCAGCTCGACAGGACGAGCTCCAGATATCTCCACCACCCCGTCGCCCTGCTGCTTTCAGAAAGCTTGTCACGGCTTCTCGTCTGCTCCCACACGAACACACGAGCATCCACGGCAGCTCCGATAAGAAAAAAAGTCTTGACAAGAACAACCAGGCGGGCATCTCGACACCCTGCCCGCCTCTGGTTGATGAGGGCGACGCATTTGGAGTGGAGGGCTTACCTGGTTTGTTTAAAAGAGATGTTCAGAATTTCTTTGTCTTGTTTTCTCAGAGAGAACAGCGTAGGGGGGGATACACGGCAGGCAAGAATCCTTAAATAAAAAGCCTGTTTAGCATTTGCATTCTGAACATTTCCCCTGTTTGGGGATGCTGGAGTAGAAACGCATCTTCCCGGGAAGCTGCAGGGGAGTGAGGAAATCATCCTGTTGAAAGAGGTTCACGAGTGTAACTAAGAGGATAAACTCTGCTGTCTTGGGTCTGTCAGTCATGTCTTGACTTGCACACGTTGTGGACACTTCTTGATCCATTGTGGGAATTTTTGAGGCCACAGTAGCTGCGGTTACGTGGACAATATTCCTTCAATGTTCCTCAATAACAGCTGGGCTGTTGAGTGGACTCTAATGTGTTGAGCATAAAAGAACAGTCCTGGTAATGAAAGGGGAGAGGCCTTTTTGTTTTTATACCTATTTTTCTCCTGCTTTATGTTTGGGAGTGAGGTATTTTATTTTTGTTTACTTGGATGAGGTCAGTTAGTTGGGCTACATAGATTGTCTTGTCGATTATTTTGGCTGTGCTCTCCCTGCCGTTAATTAAACCCTGGTTACTAATAAATCATTTCTGTTTGGACTGCATATACGGTGGCACTGGTCCTTCTTGGGAGCAAGAGGGGAGTCACTTTGTTCTGCTGTGCTCCGGTTTTCCCCAGGCCGGGCCTAACGCCATGTTTCTGTCCCTCTCCTAATGTTCCCCCACATGGGGCGAAAGAATTTAATGAAGCCAGCCAGAGAGAAACCTGTCAGATTAAGCCTTTACATCGTTAGCAGGCTCTAATATTTTCCTATTGAGCGATTTATCAAAAAGGTTTACACCACCCCTTTCAACAAGATCGAAAGATCGGACACTCAAATGAAATGGTGGAGGGTAAATATAATGCACTCTGTAGTAAAGGGGGAGTGATGTCAGACACAGCCTTAGTTAAGCAAACAACAACAACAACAACTTGCCTTCATCCCTGCGAGCTTTAATAAAACATTGTGTTTGCTGGAGAAATGTGTCCACAAATCAGCTTCCTGCTGTTTCACTGTTTTTCCTTTTCTTGATTCAATCAGTCGGCACATGCAGAGTGACAGCGTGATGAATAGTGACAAAGCACTTTTGTCCGACTTACATCTTTATTAGAGTCTGTCAATGCGACAAACAACAGCGTCGACCCAAAGTGATGCTATCGCAGCTGCAGCACAGACTTCTCATTTTCATTTAATTAAGACAGGACCCAGGTTGTCTGGAACATGTTGTTTTGTTGTGATATGCAAACGCAGCCACTGGGTGTTAATATGACAACAGCCCTGCAGCACACACACACACACACACACACAGAGACACACACACACACACACACACACACACACACACACACACACACACAGAGACACAGAGACACACACACACACACACTCCTTTTTGCAAATTAGAAACACTTTTAAAAAGCTCAAAGCACGACATTTTGTCACCAAGCAATCTGTGGATGGATGCGCGGAGGTCTTAGTCAGGAGGCACTGCAGCTAATCTCACTCTCAAGTCTTCCTCATTTCCTTGTTTATGAACATGCTGATGAATAATGTGGTGTGAAATGTCAAGCTCTTAGCTTCAATGGCTGTCTTCAAAAGGACTGGAAGCGAGCTGTGAGTGGGAAGACAGATTTTTCCCTGTGAAGGAGGAGGAGAGCCCTGTTCCTCGTGTTTGCACAGTTTGGTATTGTAATTCCAGCAAAAGCACCTGTGTAATGAGTAGCTTAAATGTGTGTTGATCCTTGTGTCTTAAAATCTTATTTCTATTAAAATGGGATATTATTTTCAAAAGGTCGCTCGTATTTGATATAGGAGATGACTGGTTTCAAGAATAATGGCACTTGAGATCTTTTCTACTTGAAGGCAAATCAAGATGCTTTATCATGCTGCAGGTGGAGTGCTGCGTTTCCTTTTTGAGCAAAATAATATTACAGGTCCAACACCTGATCAAGTATGAGCCAAGACAGGAGCTGATTGGAGAGCGAGAATTGCACCGCTTGTTTTTGTTGTTGCGTGATGCTCATCTCCAAAAAACTGCAGGCGTCGTTGAGTCTATTATAATGGTCGCTATGCAGCTTGTAAAGGTGAATGAAGGCGTGATTGTAATTTGTTGAGGCTGAAACACCTGCTGGCCATCATTACCACTGTGCTCTTCTGAGGACCTGAAACATAGTAGTGAGAAGGAAAAAGCGATTGTTTTTGTTGTGAAATCATTTGATTCGAGGGTCCAGGTCTCGTCTTTTTTTTTGCTTCTCGCACTGGAAACACCAGCAGGCACGTACAGCGTGAGGCTTATTTACAGCCGACGCCTCCAACCTAAGTGACTACAGCGATTAGAGGTTGTTTGGTATTGATTACTGATTTAAGGTACTTCATTTTTTCCACCAGGGCGGCCTGTATCTACAGTAGAGCGCTCGTTTCTGCTTCCCTCTGGGGTGGAAAGGGCAACAAGCTGCTGCCGTTCCTTTCGTCTGCAGCCTCTTTCGATGCAGCTTCTTTGTACTAGGCTGCAGTTACGATGTGTATTTTCTGACGTTCCTTCTCTTCCAGCAGCAGACTTTCTTTCCTGCTTCAGTTTGGTTAATTTCACTTTATTATTGTAAGTATTCAAATCATTAAATTAAGAAAAAGTTGCAAAATCAAAGTATGAAAATACTCCATTAGAAGTAAAAGTCCTGCACTCGACAAGTTCGCTTAAGAAAAAGTACAGAAGTAGTAGCAACAAAATGTACTTAATGTATCAAAAGTAAAAGTACTTGTTGGGCAGAATTGCTACTTTCAGCGTTTGATAATTATTTACTGATGTATTATTATGGAAGTGGTGCTTTAATGTTGTCGTTCATTTTATCGACTTTGTATACTTTTGGTAGTTTAATCTGTAACCGTGGATCACATTTTATATACTCATCATATGTTTTGTATGTAAAATCTTAACTGGAAAAGAAACGAGTAAGTGTTGCTGTTAAATAAATGTAGTAAAGTGAAAAGTACAATATTTCTCTTTAAACGTAAGTACAGTACTTGGGTGAATGTACTCAGTTACTTTCTGCCACTGGTCAGTGTCTGGTTTAATGCTGAAAACGAACATTTAACTGAAACTACAGTTAGAAAGTTACAGTCGCCTCATTGCGGACTCGGTTCTCGGAGGAGGTCTAGTTCTGGTCGCTCTGGATCCCCTTCAGCTCCAACTGTTCCTCCCGTTCCCTGTTGCACGGTGAGCCTGACGGAGCTTCTCTTTTCCTCTGCTTGACACTCTTCTCATAAGTCCCCACATGGTTAGTTTATCAGGACTGTCGAGGCTTCAGCTGGCGGTTTCCTTTCAGCTTTTTCAACAGCAGGTAGATTTGCTGTCAAACGGATCAAACCTGTGATCTTTTGGAACCTGAACGATGGCTAACCTGCCACACAGCACATTTTATTCCACCAAACCACACCACTATTCAGCCCAAATGTATCGTGTAGAAGCCTAGCGGTGCAGCACAGTGGGGCTGTTAGCGATTGCAATAAAGAATCGCGGGAACATAAAACACTGAATAGAAAAATTATTTCAAAAGCTAATTTGCCTTTAATCACCGGTTGAGGCTCATTGCAGCGTGGCAATTTAACACAGAGGATGCAGAGGGACATCTGTTTATCATTGCTCCTCTGCTGGTGTTATTAAAATGGGTGGATGGGACAACAACCCACACCATCTTCATTACCTTAACTGAAATGGCAAAACCCATAATCACATTTACAGGCTTGCAGGGCTGCCGATCGCACAGCTGATTGCCCAGACAGACAATCTGCTATTCACGCTGCTCACACAGGCTCCCAAAGTAAGGACAATAGGATTAATTTCATAAATTGGGTGAAGATATTGTGGTTTCATAAAAGGCGCGGCACATTTTGAATACTTGATTGCTCCCTTTAAACTCCCCTCAAACATTAGGAATACATAAAAAGTCATAGCAACGTTCCCACGCACTTTTACCAGTGAATTTTCAAACCCTTTCCCTAATGTTTTACTGTCTTCCCATGACTTTGAGCAGTTAAAAACAGGCCTATAGGCCTATATAGCGATCATATCGAGGCTAGCGTCTGCCTCTCTTGAGCCACACACTTGCCAGGCATTATGTGGGTGAGCAAACTGCTGGCGCTTGCTAACTTCAGACAATCCCGCCGCCAACGAGCTGAACACGCCGGCGTGTTTCACGTGATACTGGTGGCGTTTCAACAGTCACACAGCACTGGAGTTTAAATTAGTAATACGAGGAGCTTATGTCGCGCAACTTTATGTTTTGGGATTTTTGTGAACACATTTTAAACAGTTGCCAAGACTTTTACAAAACACTCTGTTAATTCCAAAACATTTCCTGGAAAACTGCTTTTCTGATGTCATAGCTGTTCCAGGAATTTCATGACTGTGTCAATACTTTTAGGCTTTCTTTCTCTTCCCACACTCCGCAGAGCAGAAATGACCTCAGATAAGCCCCACAGATACGAATGCCTAATGCTTTAAAATATAACTTCCTCACTGTAAACCTTTACCGCGATTGTGCTGAAGGATGGATGTCACCAAATCCTCGACATCTGTTAGAACTGAGTGTCCATGAAATGACAAAAAAAACAAAACAACAACTACTAAACGTTCACGGCTGCATATTGAAGCGGAGTTTAACCGCTTTCTGCAGAGTCGCCCAGCGCTACAGTTTGTATACATGTGAAGCGAGTTGCACATTAACCAAAACTAAAGATTGTGTCATACAAGTGACCGTCTCACAATTATAAGCTACGAATGAATGATCACTTGTTTGAGCAGGATCCGCTGCCTATTCTGCCCAATCCTTACAATAACTACACCTATTAGAAAGTTGTGGTGCATGACGAGAGCTGGCCCTCAAGCACTGGTCATTGTAAGAACCTTCAAAATGCAACTTTATCACACTGATATAATTTATTTAACCATATTATATAATAACGGCACTGTAGTTTAGGGCTTCAATTTAAGGTTATTTTCATTATTGGCTTTGTTTTCAATAAGTGTTAGTTATAAAAACCACGAAGGTGAAGATGTCAAGATGCATCCTTTGTTTGACCGACAGTAAATACGCTACCCTCCAAGCATCGCGTAGCTCCTTCCCTCACCTGTCCTTCCCCGTCTCCTTCTTGAAGAGCTCGTCAAACTGCAGCATCTTCTGCCAGGAGATGATGTAGACTTTGAGTTTGGGCAGCACCTGGTTCATCAGTCTCAGGTTGTTGTACACCAGGCCCTTCCCGTCGCGCCTCATGTAGCTGCTGGGGCCCCAGAAGATGAACACCGTGTCCTGGCTGGCGTTGAGCAGCTCGTGGCGACTCCGCAGGACCCTCTGCATGCTGGAGTGAGCGATGACGCGCAGGGATGTGCGGCGGCCGGCGTCGCGGGCGTAACCCCTGGTGGTGGGGGCGTCGTTCATGCGGATGACGCACTCAGCCCGGTCGATCTCTTCACCCCGGCCGCCCCCGACGAGGTGACCTGAGCTGGTCACCAGGGCGCATGTCTGGCAGTGCATCCTGAGAGGCTGATTGAAGCAAACAAGAAAAGGTTGGGGGGGGGGAAAATGTAATTAAAGAAGAAGTAAACAGGCAAAAACTCTCATACAAATATGTACCGTGTATCAAAACATTTGGCCTCCTGATTCCCTGTGGAAGCACCCGCAGCACTGCCAGCAGAATCTTTATGTTAGCTTTGCACCATATTTGTTAGAAACTCTACAAAGTCTCTTTTTTTTTCCCCCCAGAAGTCAAAACTGCTCTGAAAGTTCTGTTTATCCCTGGTTTATACAGAAATATGCAAAGCAGACAGAAATGCACACCTAGGGGAACTTTGGTAAAAAGCTTCACTATGCGTTTGAGGAAGAAAATGCTTTGTTGACAAATGGGTAGCGAGGGAGCCTCCTGGGGATCTGCAGCTTGTCATATTGCTTTGCGATTGGGAGAAACCCCACGGTCTTACAAAGGATTCACCTTGCATCTTTCTCCCGCTCACGCACACAACAGAGGAATGCGTGTTTACCTCCAAAAAAACAACAGCCCTGATGCATAAAATTTGCATATAATATATTTGATATAGGAAAGATACCTCTGATAACACAATACTTATGATAAACATGTGGACTAAATACCCACACAAATCAGTTTAGATGTTTTCTGTTTTTTTGACATATGAGTGAGCTACCAGAACAACCAGACATCGCTTCCATCCTGATCAGGAGATTTATTTAACTTGGTACCTGCCTTTATATTGTTTCATGTACAAATTAATGTACATGAGGGCATATGGGTACCTTTGTACAGTGCGTGTACACACAGTAGGTATCACTTTTTGTAAATAGTATGTATGGAATGTTACATTTGAGTGACCTGGGTATGTGGTTATTAGTGATGGCAATTACGGCTCTTTGAACGGAGTCGGATCTTGTGGCTCAAATCCTTTCCGAGAGCCGTTCAACAGAACGCCTCACCGTTTGCTCGTGAAGGTAACATCAGTAATGGCTACGTGGCTTGTAAGATATTGTGATTATGTGGGCTGAGAGGGTTGTTGCGGGCTTTAAATGTTATCGTACGGATGGTCTGTGTTTATTTATGCACAAGCACTTCAGTGTACTTGGACACGCGACACAAACTGAACCTACCTGTGCCTTTCTATTCTCTCTCTCCTGAGCTTTTTATTTCTCATTTCTCTTGAGATCATAACACGTTGTGGCCTCCTGGTCTTTGTTTTTCTTTATGTGTGATTGGTGAGATTTGTCATCTCACGCCCTCTATTCCCTAGTTACTTTTATCTGTTATCTAAAGTGAAAAAGAATGAAACCAACAGCGCCACACAAATGAATTACTGAAACATCTTCCTCACATATTGTGTAAGGAACAAGAACACCTCCCTCTCGTTTGTTCCAATAATTTAAGTTGAGCTGAAACGATTAGTCGAACGACAACCGTTTTGATCATCAATGACTGATGTCAAATTTTGAGCACACAAAAAACAAAAGTCGTTTTTCAATATAACCTTGTTTTTCTTTGTCTTCCTCTTTAAGGAAGAGGAAATAATTTACAGATTAATGAGTCATATTTGTGTGTCTGGCATGCTCCACCACCAAATCCAACAAAACAGTTTGTGGTATTTTGCTCATTTAAATGACATCTATGGCTGCAATTACAAAAAACTACATGAATTTGGACATCTTCCTGATTATTCGGCTGTTTAGTTTCTTCATCATCCCCTGTTGTTGTTGTTAGAGACGCAGCTGCTGTTTGAGACAACGTTGGAAGACTTACATTTGTATGTACAGATACACATTTTTCCCTACAGCATGTTTATTTGAGGGTGTGCGTGCACATAGACCTATTTCTATATGTTAAGCTGCGCTACATGCTGGTGTGTGTGAGGCTGCTACATGTGACCTTTGAATGTGTGCATGTGGGCGTGTCTGCGACTTTCCTTGCACACAGACCCCCCAAAATCAATCATATGCAAACCAGGCCTGCAGAGCCCCCTCATGTGCCCTGAAATATCTCCCCAGCAGAATTATGCCGCTTATTTACATTCTTATAGCCATGACAAATTTACATTTTCATGGCATTAACAAAAACAAATGATTATTGCTGTGTGTGTGTGTGTGTGTGTGTGTGTGTGTGTGTGTGTGTGTGTGTGTGGGGGGGCTGGATGTGTCATTATCATCCACATCTGCTGACTTTGACTTAGTGGCAGATTACCAGCAGGACAGACTCATCTATTTAATGAGACCTTAAGGAGGCGCAAGGGAGACGAAGATGTGGGAAAGGGAAGGAGACGGAGGGGAGGAAAGAAAGTGAGCGAGGAAGCGCTTCAAACGAGGAAAAAAGGAAAAGATGGCGAAAGAGATATATGGAGGCAGTGAGTGCCACCATGGTGCCATAGTGTTAGAAGAAATGCTGAGCTAATGAGGTCCTGGCGGTCTACACCATCAACAGCAGCATCCATCCATCGCCGCCCCGCCCCTCCCCCCTCCCCCCTCCCCCCTCCTCTCCTGTGCCCTGCCCACTCCCACCTGGCAGCGTCTTGACAGCCAATCTGGCTGTAGAGCTGCGGCGCCAGTGGAGCAGGTCAGAAATCCCATTTTCACCCGGGGGCTTTTAAGTGGCTCCACAGACCCTATTCTCTCCTCCTCTGTCTCACGGAGAGTTTAAGTGGGCCTCGCTGGCCAGAATTGGCCTCTTCAGGGAGCTCAGTCAGGCTATTAACGAGAAACAGGTTGGATGGTCTGGACAAGGCTCTCCATTTCAGCCGGAATTACGTGACCCATCCAATATGGTGGTTCGGGTTGAGGCGAAGGAGTCGAGGGAAACTGTGGTTTACCTCAGTACTGGCTGCGAGCGTCTCCCGACTCCTAGAAACTGAAAATTTCATTCAAATTTAATTTATCCTCAACGATTCGTGGAATAAGTGGCTCACAATTCGAAACACATCCATCATTTATGTATTTGAATTTGCTGGCTTTGTTCTCTCTAACAGAACAAAACACATTTGATCATAATTAAAATATTTACTTCGTCTAAATTCCGGGTTTTAATGTTCTTTAAAAGTGTTTTCCATCATTACCTGATCAAAGCTGCAATCAGTAATGTAACCCAAGCGAATATCCAAACTAAATAATGTATTCTGATTTCCTTTAGGCTTTTTTTTTTTTGTCTTACTGGAGGCATCAAAATAGATATAAGAAAGAAGAAAATGACAATTTTCAAGAAATGTTTTTGCACAAAACAAACACTAATTTCTCTGCGGTGGAGCTGCACTCTGACTTTTCCAGGAAGCCATTTGTATTTTTGAGATAATCCACGTTTATTCAACAAATTGACGTCTGGTTAGAAATGGATTTAGAGGCATGTGCCTACTTTGGCAGTTGTTGTGTCAATTCTGCCATAGCAGCTCTAAATAAGATACCTGCTGAACAAAAAGTCCTGTTTTGTTCGACCAACAGTCCAACAACCACAGAAATTAAATCTACTATCCACTAGAGAAAAGCAGTAAATCCTCACATTTGAGAAGCTGGACTTAGTCAGCTTACTACTTACTCATTAGCTCACAGAACGACCAAATCATTTTTCATTTCGTAGTGTGAATTCCAGCCTAAGAGGGATGAAGGGTAACCTTGTCCCACTTGTGGACGCCTGTCCTGGTTTCATCCAGCCCGTCCGTCCTTCCACAGTGGCCTAGTAAAAGTACAAAAACGCCAGCATGCGGACAGACAACAGCCAGTCACACCTCTGCTCCGCCTGCTGCAGCGCCACACCAGACAGCGACGGCCGCCCTCCTCTGTTTCCTCATTCTGTCTGCATCTGAACCCTCCTGTGCGTCCTGCGAGCCTGTCCTTCACAGGCCCGTGTGAACCATCACTGCCTGCCCACCGCTCACCCTGCCTGACTTCCTGACCCGGGGAAAAAAAAACATGGCTGTCAGAGCTGCGGGGATTAACCTTGAGAGATGGTGAAGGGGAGGAAATGGAGAGGCAGCTCGGTCCCACACCACCTGGGGAGGCGGCATCCTTGAGAGCAGAGGGAGATGGGGTGGGTGGGGCCCAAAGAGTGACCTGAAAGTGTCCTGGTGTTGATTCAAGCACTGAATAAACATGATGCTCTCCAGTGAAAATGAGTTTCCGGCGCTATTAGGGCTGTTTTGGACATCGCGCGTGAGTCGGAAGCCTGGTATTATTAAGTGGCATTTGGAGACAGTGTACAAGAGTGTGTAATTAAAGAACAGTGTGGAATAAAAGCCATAGAGGACTCGTATATAATCACACGTTATTAATTTGTGATTGAAGCTGAAAAAGATTGAGCAGTTTGGCTGGATGTAGTCGGCGCTCAGAGCCCTTCACTGCCCGTGAGTAACACAGGCAATAATTGGTGGTTAAAACTCACATGGGTCTTAAGGAGGCGTGAAATCAGCTTTAATTCCTCACCCCCCCCCCTGCTTTCCAGCCTCAGCCCTGTCCCTTGAGGAGAAGACATACTTACAGTGCAGTGAACCATTACATTTGACATATGCCATATACCCCCTCTGAGCGGAGAAATGGCATTCGAGTGTTGTTATTGATTTTGTGTGGCTGAATGCAGCAGGAAGAGGCATCGAGCGAGGGCCTTAGTGAGGATGCCGGGTCTTCGAGGATGCGAAATGGAGGATATGGCCGGTAAATGTGAGCACTGAGGGGCAGCAATCATCCAGCCCAGCAGGATGCTGTCTGGCTGTCTAGAATCGCCCAGAAATACCACGATTTTCAACCTCCTCCGGGCTGACCTTTAGGCTCGTCAAAGACGCCTTTGTTTTCTATAGCCTCCTCAGAGAGAGGGCTTCTGCCCACAGTCAGAAATGAATGATGGCTTGAAGCAAAAACATGCTCTTGAAAGTTCTGGAAAAGAAGGAGAAGAAGGGGGGAAACAATCTGACCTCAATATACATACAGTCAGGTCCATACGTATGTGGACAGTGACACCGTTTTTGTACTTTTGCCTCTGTACACCATCACGATGGATTTGCTATCAACATGTGATGGAAGAGTAGACTTTCAGCTTTAATTCAAGGGGTTTATCAAAAATATCACCTTAGGAATTACAGACATTTTATACAAAGTCCCCCAATTAAGCAGATAAAAGTTCCGGAGTCAGTTCCAAGTGTTGAATATGCATTTGGTAGCATATTTTTTGCCATCAAAACAAACCTATCAGACATATAGCAGAAACCTTAGGAGTGGCTAAATCAACAATCTGGTACATTCCTAAAAAGAAAGAATGCACTGGCGAGCTCGGCCTGAAAGACCCCAGGAGACAACTAAAGTGGATGATGGCAGGATTCTTTCCTTGGTGAAGAAAAGCCACTTCACAACATGCAGCAAAGTCAAGAACGCGCTCGAGGACGAAGGCGTGTCATTATCAAAGTCTACAACCAACATTTGCCAATTGGCCGTGAGCATAAGGAACGTGAACGTGTGAACCAAATTTCATGGCAATCCAGCTTATAGTTGCGACATTTCACTCAAAACCACAACTATTAACCTCATGGTGGCGCTAGAGGAGCAGTCAGGGGGTCACCAAAGTCATTCAAAGTATCCTCTGGGAGCCACGAATGCCTGTACAACATGTGATATTTCACTGGATAACGTGCTAGCGGTGGGATATTTCAGTGGTGGGCCGAGCCACGGCTGAAAATGCTAAACAGCACAATCCTTTGTAAAGCCAGCTGTTTCGAACAACGGGGCAAAATTAAAACAAAATCACACTGGGATGAATCGAGTCAACATTTGCAATGCTAATGTATTATTTCTGTCAAATTGCCTGTGAAAAAGGCCATAAGAAATCTCTAAAAATCTGATAAAACGGGACAAAAATGCCCTAAAAAATAAGTTGATCTCCTAAGCTGGTTCCTACTGTGAGAGCCAAAATGTGCTATTCATGATATGAGATGATGAAAAGGAGAAGAGGAAGAGGGGGGGGGGCGGAAGCAGACATGAAATGAGCGGCGATGAAGAGCGAATAGAGAGTTAACGAAGAGAGAAACGGAAAAGAAAACTTAATTTAGAGCCGATAGCAGCGAAGAAGCAGCGGACGGGAGGGGCGGAACGAGTGCAGCTACCAATTAGAGCAAAATCTCAACAGCTGGAGGCAACAGCAGAGAAGGAGTAAGAAGAAGAAAAATAAAAAAAAGTGAGCTCTGTGTCGAGAAGCATCTGTTGTGCCGACCAGCGCTGCAGGGCAGATTCGGCGGGAGGAGGGCTGATTATTTGGAGCCGTTTGTCCAGTCATTAGAGAGAGACCCGGGACGGGGAGCGAGCGCTGCTGAGGGCTAATGAAGACGAGGAGAGGTGGAGGAGGGAAGAGGAGACGGGACGAGGGTGGATATCGAAGCGGGGGGCAATTAGGGATCCCAGCGGTCAGCAGTTGTACTCCAGGCTGACGGCTCCTGCTGCTCCGACGCTCTGGTCTTAATCAGGGCAGAGTTTTCTGTGAGCACCTTGAAAAGCAGACACCTCTGACGGAGGGCAATTATCTACTTCAGAAAAAAGAAATAGCATCTGGCCTGAAAAGAGAGTAATGATAATAAATTGATGGAGGCTGAGAGGTTTTCTTTTCTCTTTTTTTTTGGGGGGGGGGATAAGTGACATGGCTGATACCGTACCGCCACCATCTATACTGTATACCTGGAAATATTTTATTCTATCAACTAATATTGTTATTCATATTATTTTTTTTGTTGATTTAATTGTCTTTTATAACCGTAATTGTGATTTTGGCAACGCGCGTCAAATGTCACGTCAACAAAGCCGACTGAGCTGAACATTTTAATTTAGATTGAACTGAACGGACTTGACTGGTGGCTGAGCTCTGATCTTCAAAGCAAGCAGGAGCGTAAAGAGGGCTCTTCACTGCGTGTGAATTCAGACTACAGAGTGAAGATTTAATGTGCACATGTTTGTGATCAAAGTCACAGTGTACAGCCAGCGGAGAGAGGACAGTTTAGAGGACATCAAACCGTCTCTCTCTCTCTCACACGTGACAAAAACACACTGCAGCAAAATACACCTGCGATCAAAAACTGCATCCTGCCATCAAATTGGACAGTCCAGTATCCTGACGTGAGTAAACCAGAGCCTTGTGTTGTTTCTCTTTCTTCGTGAAGAGGGCAGATCATAGAGGGCCGCTGTAGAGTGGGAGTCAAGAGGTCCGTGGATCTGGTCCAATAGAACGACGCTTCATACAGATGTCTTTCTAAGATAAGAGTTATTTTGTCTCGCTCTCTTTTCTGTCATCAGACGCCGTGAAAACTACAAAAGATAAAAGACGTGACACGTTTCAAATATACATCTCACAGCTCACAGCAATGTGACGAAAATCAAATAGAATTACTGAAACATTTCGCGTTGTACATGTGCAGGGATACAAACATTATTCAGCAACGTAAACCAAATGAAACACGTTTATCGTGCTGCGCCCGTTGGACCACGAGCAGAATATGGTCACTTTGGGGTGGTCACACAACTAAATATTTAACCTACTGATGGCCAATTGATGGTTACCTGGTGTACGATCGACTAAATAATGTCCAAAGGCAAAGCAGATGTATTCATTTAGCACATTTCATATTCAAAGTGTGGTAAAATAATAAATGTAATCCTCACAATGAATATAGCACTCACAATAAATGAATTCCCCATAACTCTCAATATGTGTAGTAATGATTGTAATTCTCAATATATATGAAGAAATGACTGTAATCCTCAGCATATGTGAAATAAGAAATGTAGACTTCATAGTATGTGAAGAACATTAAGATGCTGTGATGAATGTTACTGTGAGCCAAAGATCTATCAATACCATATAGGTTTTAAACAAAGGAAAGTATCATGTTTGGTTTAGATG
>JAVQJF010039969.1:0-18921 GCA_036023855.1 Gadopsis marmoratus | reverse complement strand
GGTCACGGTTTTTTTTTTTTTTTTTTAAAGAAAACTTGAAAAGAATTATATGAATATATCCTTTAACGTGAATGTTCCTTTTAGATTTCATGGAATTGTGCCTTTAGTTGTTTTGTTTTTTTTATCTTTAGCAAAACGTTGATAATATCTGATTTGTATTGAGATTTGCACAACAGCAATACTCAGTGTGTCTTAAATGGGGAAGGGTTGGATCTTATTCCTTGTGCACTGTAAAATATGGGGAAGTGACAGTGGCTTCCTGACACTTTATGGAACTTTAATAAGCTCACGGGGCTGAAAAAGAAAAATGATGCATGGAAACACATCGCTTGGGAAATGAACTGCACCTTCTCGTGCACCAGTGTAGTGTGGCAGCGTGGAAACAGCTGTTCAGAGCTGTATGCAAATTACAGTCTCAATATTAAACTTGCTCGCCAGTGACAGTCTTCAGAGGCCACATGTGTGAGCAGGAAGTCTGAGTTGCTGTTGGAACGTTTCCAAGCCGTTCAAATCTCCAACGTTTGGTTATTTGGCTCTCAGTTAATTAGAATTGTGGCTACAGCAGTCGGTTTACAGAAGATGGTTTTATTAAACTAGTAGAGTTTAAGTGTGTGGACACTTGCAGTAAATGAAGCTGTGGATTAGTTTAGCAGGGGTAAATCCTGTCCCCGGTGCTGACCTCAATAGCTCCATATACCCTGATGAGTTGACGGCATGGATTTTTCTGAAAAGTTTTATTATGATTAGATGTTTTTTTTTTTTGCCTTTAGGATAAAGGGTTGACAGGAAGGATGTTCACATGCCCCGTGTTAAGGAAGTAAAGGACATTTCTGTTGCTTATCAGGATGTGCTTGTTGTTCTCTGTCCCCGTTTTCTGTTCTCAGAATGTGGAAGGCAGCACATTCCTGCACAGGGACGTGCTGATGTTCTTAAAACTGCAGCGGTGTGCAGAAACCTGGTAACGCTGACTTGGCTTGAACAGCCTTGACAACAGCTCTACAGCATCTGCAACAGTCTTTTTCTACAATAATGTTTACATTTTGTGCCGCTGTGGTTGTACACACGGACTGCAAAGTCTGGCTGATTAATCACAACACTTGGTCACAGAGTAATTCCTGGCACACACGTTACTGGTATGCACTGGCCACATTTCCTGGAACACACTTCAGGCCTTTTCTGTTCCGTGCAGACGTGCTTCTCTTTCCTCTCTGCTTTGCTTTTGACCGGCTGTTACTCTCAGTTGTACTTGGAGTATAGATTATGGTTCTCCCTATCTAAATCATGGAGATAGTAATGCAGTGTCTCTGAAGATATAAGTGCTCAGTTGATCAGTGTTAGTCTGTCATTGGTAGTACGTAAAAAACAACAGGAAAATAATCCTTCAACGTGAATCTCATTGCCCAGAGATTAATCAAATTATTGCACATATTTGACCCAGTGACTTTCACAGAGAGCAATCAGAAGTGTGACAGCAGCATTTCATTGAAATAAGTGCTGCTGGCAAACTGGAACCTCGGTTATTTATTGCTTCATGGCACTCTGAATTGGGTCATCGTCGATTATTTGACGTATTTTCCAGTCTGGATTTCAACCACAGCACAGTACTGAGACTGCTCTTGTCGAGGTTTTAAATGACGTTTGTTTAAATATTGACTTTGCAATCATCTCTCTTCTGGAGTTATTGGACATTGTATACGTTACCTAGACATGCTGGAAACACAGACTGGAAAACGTGGTTGAACTTGGATGAAATTCAATTCACAAGACAGAGACTACTTTTTACTAACTGGTAAATACGCATCTGAGTAAACAAAAATAACACAGAGTTCACAGAGCCTCCTCTGTTTGACTGAATTCAGTTTTATTTCTATAGTGCCACATCATAACAAAGTAATCTCAGGACTCTCTTTCAGAGCAGGTCTAGACCGACTCTTGTTCCAGTGTTGAATTGTTCAAACTCTACATGCTCTCACAAGCTCAAATTTAGCAAAACGGCACAAACGCTCATCGTAAATATGCACGTGGCACTCAGATGCACGTACGACTTTTATATTTAATTATTCTTAATTAGTATTTCGTGAAGCGAAGCCTGCAAGCTAATTCAGGCAGCCATTCACATGGCCCTTCTCACTGCAGCTGTACGTCCGACACACCCTTTTGATCACGGCACTGTGCTTAAACCACACCACTCACCTGTATGCTATTCTGTCACCTACGGATACTGCTGCCACGTCTGCAGCTGTTCATAAAGACTTTCAAAAGACCCACCTCCACCCAGCATCCACCTGTAGGGTCTGAGTCTGCATTCTCCTACCGGGCAGTTGTTATCACCACTCTTTGCTTTCTTGTGGTGAGTGACGAGGTCAGAGTCTAGATGCCAAATAGCCACACTGTACATATTCCACATTCTCATAATAATTCATTATTAATCCATTTCACATGGGCTGTTGAATGAATGTTGCGTCTTGTATCGTGACTGGTGAATTGTCCTATTCAGAAATGTTTCTTACAACACAGGTTGATATCTACCACTGTAAGTGAATCAGAGGGTGGAGATTTCCTTAAATAAGAATGGAATAGGCCATTGAGTGTGTTTCTCTAAATACATTTTCTCTGTTTTAATGCTGTTGTTCTTTGTTAAGTGCTATTGCAACTTTCCATTGCAATGACTGATGTCTTCCTCGGGATCACAAGGGCTCCATGCTGTGTATTGTATTCTAATCAGGTTCACATGGTCATAGACGGGCCACACGCCGCATACTGTTGTTGAACCTGCTCTGTTCACATCGAGACTGATGAGAGGTTTTGTGAAGCTCCAGTACACGTTTAGTTGTGGTTTGTGATGACCTACTTGTCCTACAGTTCACTGTGCTCGTAGTCGTCCCTGCTGCTCTCTAACTGGTCATTTTTTGTTTACACCAATTTCAAGGATTTGTTTACTGCTGCATTGTGTGTGAAAGACCGGAAATATGACGTGATTATACAGTGGTGCTGGTAATATTCTAAACTGAAGTTTCGCTTGCTACCTTTTTACTCTGAGTTTTCCATTGTATCCCATGGTCAAAGCAAATGAAACTTGCTCAGATGTCATCATGTGACGAGTATAGAACTTTTGCCACCTGATAACAGGTGGTCGTTCACAGGGGGGAGATCATAGCGCCGGTCTCCGTTCATAAATGGAAAATGCATGGTTGGACTAATGCACCTGACCACATGGAAAGTCACATGGCCGGGCTCATTTATAGAATGTGAACATAGATGACAAGCCATGCTAACACATGGAAAATGTCTTTAAAGAGACAATACAGCAAAAGGGGGGTAAAACTAGACTCCTGGGAGATCTGAAAGACCAAACATAAGCCAGAATCAAAGAAGATGTCATTCTGTTGTTGCATGTGACAGTGTAGCTCAGTGCTTGCATTGCTTGAATAATGTGTGGGGACATTTTGTGTAGCTCAAAGTGCACACAGATTTCAGATCTAACAGGGCGTGTACGCCGATGCCAGAGCTCAGCACCCTGCTTCAGCCTAGGTTACTGATATAATTGTATTAATGAATTAATCCCAAATTTGAGTTTCACATATACACCATCTGTTAACGGGATATGCTCTCTCCCTCTTTCTATAGAGTCTTTAAGAAGTCCAGTCCCAACTGCAAGGTAGGATATGTGTGGAGGGGTTCTTAACACTGTAACATGTCCTGTCCTGGGTTATCCTAATCACTTCATTTGTCTCTTTCTTTCCACAGCTCACAGTTTATCTAGGGAAGCGGGACTTTGTTGATCACTTAGACCACATAGATCCAGTAGGTGAGTCTAAACACACACACACACACACACAAAAAGACATAAGGAGATAGAAGACATGACCTTTTCAAGATGTACAAACCTTTTAATCATTGAGGAACAACACAGTCTAATCCAGACAGAGATTGACTACACTGGGAGGAACTTTCCAATACACCAATAAAATTCATCCCACTGCTGATCCAAATAGGGTTCTGTTCAGGGTCTGTCTTAGATAAAATCAGAAATGTCCGGGTTTATATCCAGTAAGATGCCCGATAATCCAGTTTCGTGATTTAGAGTTTATATTAAAAGCCGTACACACTGATGGGTACTATATTATGGGATGCTGCGGGCTGCAAAGGACACATAAATTGAGTATAAATCTGCATTTCTTGACCGCATTTGAGGGAGTCTGGAATTGACATGTTTGGTTTAGAAATGCGGCTTCTGAAGTATGGAAATATTATTCACATTGCAGGAAGACTGCATTTTTGGAGCATTTAGCGTGTTGGAGTGCTCCATTTAAAAAAAAAAAACAAAAAAAAAACAATACTCTTTTAGTTGTAGCTAGTCTGAATAATATTAATAATTTTTAGACTGATGTATGTGTGTGTGTCCTCTAGATGGAATGATCTTTCTAGACCCAGAGTATCTGAAAGATCGAAAAGGTAAGAAAACTTGAAGTAACAGACTTTACTTTTTACTGACCGATTGACCATCAATTTAATGTCTTCGTTCATCTTCAGTGTTTGTGACTCTGACCTGTGCATTTCGTTACGGTCGGGAGGACCTGGATGTCCTGGGCCTTTCCTTCCGTAAGGATCTGTACATCAGCACCATCCAGGCCTTCCCTCCTCTGCAGGAGGGAAATAAGCCTCTGAGCCACCTGCAGGAGAGGCTGCTGAAGAAGCTGGGTCAGCATGCCTACCCCTTCACCTTCACTGTAAGACATCTAAACACAACCTCAACCTCAGCTTCACCCTGAAACTACCGTAGACCAGCATACCCAGCTCTTCATCTCATATGACCACCATTAACTCTACCGATGGTAGAGCCACTTAGACTTCTTCAGGAAGGCGTATTATTTATTGTGGCTGTCAGAGTTTGCACAGATGAGGTTTTAAAAATGAGCAAGTAAAAGTTGCCATTGGTGCTATTGGTGTTACGCTGGTTAAATAAATCATATATAAAAAGTAATGCATATTGTGTTATTTTTCAGCAATAGTCATAGCAATAGGCTTGGTGAACAACGAATCAATGAGAACAAGTGGCATCATTAAGGATTCCACTGCAGTTAATTAGCATTGTAACTTATTGTGGCTTCTTACGAGATCATCGGGATATTTTCGAGATATTTTGATCTTTTTAAGATATTTTGAAATATCACAGAATAGGACGTATTACTGCGTTAAGTGAAGGGTTTAATAGTAATCAGCTCAGGTACTTGCAATTACTTATTTCGCATTCTGTGAGGTCACATTTAGTACTAAACAGCTGATATATCGACAGCACACATACCTACTCTCATGCATCTCATATTCTGTGAAGTGTAACGATGAGACTTGAAGTGAAATGGATGAGACTAGATATGTGCTTCTTTTCCATTATAGTGTATTATAAAACTACAAATGCACATTCTACTTTTAACCATTTCACATTCTGTGAATGTTCCCTGTTTAGTATTTGAGAGTACTCTGCAAAGTACTGTTAATTACTTAATAGTGCACATGCTTACCCATTTTACACTCTGCGAAGTGGTTAAGAGTGTGTATGTGTGCTGTACAGTATTCTGATGTTACTGAACAGCACACATACTTACTGTTACCTGTGTCACATTCTGTGATGTGAAATTAAGTCAAGCGCTAAAACTCCTCAGTCTCCTCACCCATTTCACATACAGTTAAAGGGTAACTGTGGTATTTTTCAACCTGGATCCTATTTTTACATATTTTGCGGTCTAAATGACTACAAGACGTTTTGGAATCGCTCCAGTACATCGTCTTAGGTTGAGTTATTTGTAATGTTTTCAGACACTTAGAATACCTGTCAGAGGCAAAAACATGCACTTAGAGTAGACACACTTTTCACTGCCAATTGCCCACATGGATTATGTTACAGCCATTGCAGCCCGTTCCAAAACGTCTTGTACGTATTAGTCATTTAGACCCAAAAATATGTAAAAATAGGGCCCAGGTGTAAAAATACCGAATGACCTTTTATGTGAAGCGTCGTGACTTGTAAAGTGAATAAGAGAGGGTAAGTGCACCGTTAACTATTACTGTGTTCTGTTTGACTATGCACCTAGAGCTGCCATTTAGATTTCACTCTGTTTGTATTTTTGGATGTGACAGATCCCCCAGAACCTGCCGTGCTCAGTGACCCTCCAGCCGGGCCCAGAGGACACTGGGAAGGCATGTGGTGTGGACTTCGAGCTTCAAGCGTTCTGTGCCAAGACTGTGGAGGAGAAGATCCACCAAAGGTTCAATGCATTCACACCTGACACTGCAGTAGAACCAAACTAACACTCCTAGAGAGATATACAGTGCAGTTCTTTAAGGAACACTAGAGTCTAGACACTGAGCGGTTTCTCCTTTTGCATGATATTGTTTTAAAGTAGCTGCAGGTGGCTAATAATTAGCACAAGTTTGGAATGCCTACTCGCTGCACTGCAGTTCCTGTCACTGCTAACTGTGTGTTACCCCCATTAATGTACATGTATGTGAACCTGCTGTGTATGTAGGAACTCTGTGCAACTGGTGATCAGGAAGGTTCAGTATGCCCCAGAGAAGCCAGGCCCACAGCCCATGGTGGAGACCAGTCGCAGCTTCCTGATGTCCGATAGAGCTCTGCGCCTAGAGGCCTCACTGGATAAGGAGGTGACACACTCGTACACTTAGATGCGCTATTTGATGACTGGCATACACACACTGCTAAACCTCTGTCTCGCCGTAGGTGTACTACCATGGTGAGCCCATCAGTGTCAATGTCCAGGTCACCAACAACTCCACTAAGACTGTGAAGAGGGTCAAGATATCTGGTAACTCCACCTGCTCTTAAACACTCAAACTCTAGTTTCAATTATTATCACTTCAAATCAACATCTGAAAGACATTTTGCACCACTTGGGACAACAATTTATTGTTATTGGGTGCTGCTGTTAAAGTCAAGTACTGCATCTACAGTAATCTGACTTGGAAGACAGATTTAGGGCTAAAGTACTAAAATAAGTCTCCTCTCCTTCTCTCAGTTCGTCAGTATGCAGATATCTGTCTGTTCTCCACGGCTCAGTATAAGTGTGCAGTTGCCCAGGTTGAAGCAGAGTGAGTTCTTCTTCAATACTGTTATCCCCCTTTCACCGATGCTTCCTTACATTGTTTATTCCCTTGGAACTGTATTTTCTAAGGTTGGACACCATGAAGATATACTAATAATGTTGGTGATGTTGTACATCCACAACAATTCTGGCTATAGCCTAACCAACTAGATTTTTGAGGCAGATACAGGTATCGATATTTGAGAGTTAAAAAAATCCGGTAACATATATCCATAAGCAAACAATCTAGGTACGGTTTCCTTAGATTTGTTTTATTTTTCTTCTATATTTAATAGGCAAACATGTTAATAATTATTAAATTCCTTTGTATGCAGATAAAACTATTTTATATGCAAATACAGACACAACTGATGACTCACTGATTTAAAAACTACCAACATACCATACCAGCCTCCCGAAGTATTGAAATAAATTTTATCCCACGTGTGCTTTTAGTGCAGTCTTTTGCAGTCAAGCATGAACTTTCCTGCTCATTTAGTTTTTATAACTCACTGTAAGCGTTAACTGTGTAGCCACAGAAAGAACTAATGGATCCTAACCTTTGCATCTTCTCTTCCTGTTTTGCTCTTTTCACCTGACCGTTACCCCCACCCCCAACCTCAGTGACCAGGTTTCTCCCAGCTCTACCTCCTGCCAGATCTACGTTCTGACCCCTATGCTGGGTATAAATAGGGAAAAGAGAGGCCTGGCCCTGGATGGAAAGCTAAAACATGAAGACACCAACCTGGCCTCCAGCACTATGTACACACACGTATATACAGATGCATCTGACAGAAAGGGGTTTACTTTTTATGCAAACCAGCACACAGTCATGTATATGTACAGTATATTGATGAACATGTATATTCATTGTTTCCCTGTTTCTGTGACCTGTATGTGGCAGAGTAAAAGAAGGGACCACAAAAGAGATGATGGGCATCCTGGTTTCCTACAGAGTCAAAGTCAAACTGGTGGTGTCTCGTGGAGGGTAAGTGAACACATTTGAGATTTTCACAGCAATTGTTTCTGGAAATGAACAAAGGATTTGCTGTGTTTCTATGGAAAGATATAAAACAATGAGAATAAATCTCAGAATTTAGAACCAATCTTTAGAAACATGGGTGGCTTTGTATGATGGTGCCTGACCATTAAGGGCTTTGTGGGTGAGGAGAAGGATTTTAAATTCTATTCTGGAATTTTACAGGTAGCCAGTGTAGAGACGCTAGTACTGGAGAAATATGATCTCCTTTCCTGGTCCTTGTCAGTAAATGTGCCGCAGAATTTTGGATCAGCTGGAGAGTCTTAAGGGACTTATTGGAGCTGCCTGATAACAGGGAGTTGCAGTAATCCAGCACCGTCGGAGGGTTGTAAACTTTGTTGTAGTTTCATAGCTTTGTTTCTTGTGACTGCTGTGAATGAAGGTGAATGAAGCAAAAATCCAAGAGAAGAAATCCCATGAGTGCACAGAAGAAATCTGCGCAAGCAACAACATATCCAAGTGCAAGCATCCATTTTGAGCAGAAGCAGAGCAAATCCATGCGCAAGCAGGTGCTATTTGAGTGCGAGAGCAGGGTTTTGACAGAGGGTATTACAACATCTGAACATGAAATGAATAAAGCGTTCTCTCAAACTGAAAGAGCATGCTCTTGATTAAAGGTAGGATTATAGCACCATAGCCATGGAGCTGTTGCCATGTGTGACATCGCTCTTTGTGAATGGGTGACCCTGAGTAAATGAAATAAGTGCTGCATTTCAGCAGAGTGAAATGTCCCTTCTGTATGTGTGTTGTTACATTCATTGGTGTTTTTAAATGACTAATCACATTTAAAAACTCAACGTCTTTGTATTACTGCGTTGTCCCTGCCTTGGTCTCCAATAAAATAAATCTTTATTTACACCTGGAGTGAAACATAATTTAAAGGGGAACTCCGGGTGTTGGGGAGTTCTACTGTATATGGGGAGGAAAGGTTTTATAAAGCCTTTTGTGTCACCAAAGACTTCTGGGAGTGTGGAAGTGATTTTACCAGATTTTACCATCTCCATTAGCCATTTCTGAGGGTGAGTTGCATTGTGGGTAATGTAGAGATAGAGGCCAGGTTTTGAAAAGGAAGAAGAATGTCTTGGATTGAGTGTAGTGTGTGTGTGTGTGTGTGTGTGTGTGTGTAGGGATGTAGCAGTGGAACTTCCTTTTGTCCTGATGCATCCCAAACCTATAGACCAGCCCAGTTCCCAACCACAGTCAGGTAGGACACACACACACACACACACACACACTTCATAACAGCTCACAATGGAGCTGTGTGAGCTGGGAGGATTAGAGTGTAATTTAATTACTGAATGTGTTCTTGTTTGTAGTTGCTCCAAAGGCTGATGCTCCTGTGGATACAAACCTCATTGAGTTTGACATACAGTAAGTGTGTGTGTGTGTAAAGAAAGATGCGATTTCTCTCATCTTTAAACCATTTTTTCACCACATGTTTCACTCCCAGAGTGTCTGGTTTTGATTTGTATCAAGATCATTTACTGGATTAGGGAAATGTCACATGTCACTGAATTAGAGATCTGCAACTGGAACCAGGTGATGCTATTTTGAATCCGTGGTTACACGTGTTCTAAAAAAAATGTTAGATTTACCAAGACTTTCTTTGATTTAGCAAGATTAAATGAACCTTGACAATGTACCTTTAATTTCTCATATTAATTTCATATCAATATTTGTCATTCAGGTGTAGATAATTATCATCTGCATACAAAAGAATACTCACTGGCTGAATGCTCCTTCCTATATTGATGTATAACAATGAAAAATAGAAAAGGTCTTGATATAGAATGTTGTGGCACACTTTTTGTAATCTTTAGTACTTCAGGCTTGTTGTCAACATAAACACTCTGAACCAGCCTACTGCATCTTTACTGAAATGTAGTTGCTTTAATTTCTGTAGTTATAAGTTGATTTTTGTCCAGGTAGGTGATGACATTCTTTCTATTTTCAGTACTTCCTCTCAGGTTGATGACTTCGTGTTTGAAGACTTTGCTCGCCTGCGGTTAACGGAATGAAGGATGACATGGATGAGGACACACCCTTCTGTTAGCTCCTCCTCCTTCACCAGCAGAGTTACTTGTCTGATGGCCAGACCTGTGAAGACAACCTCCCGAGTGTTGTGAAATGTTTTAATTGTACCAGTTACTCATTTGGGCTAGTTAATGCACCTATACAAACTCAGTAATACATTCTAGGATAATGGTTATTCCATCACTTTGGTCCAGAGTCAACTGACTAGACTGGAGTTTTGATTGTGATACCAGTATCTGACAGTTTAAAAACATCTGATAATGATATATCAGATTATATTAATTAAACATTTTTGATAAGGATCCCTTAAATTTGGCTACATTAAGAATTGTAACCAAGATATACAGAGCATGCCAGTTTATCATTAGGGCTCTAATCTCTTGTCATCTTTCTATAGTGTGGAATTGGACCACAACGTAGGACCATTGTGTGTGTATACAAATTACTGTTAGCTGGAGCACCAGAGCCATTGGTGTGCATTGAATTTTCGGTCTACATCATTTAACATGTAAGTGGACCATCTAGACAATCAGCCATACATTTACTGGATTTCTTTAACAGTATCCTTTTGTCTTGGTCCCCACACAAGGACAAAGATACTACATCCTACAGTGTCTCAGCTGGACACAGTCTTTCCTGTGTCAGTCATTGTTTGTTTTGGTATCTATGAAGATGCATATTAGTTTATGAGTTTATTTTATTTTTATGTGTGAGCCACTGCAGCTATTATCATTAGAATCAAACCTGAGGTTTATAAAATACCTAAAATACTACATGGTAATTTGAAAACTTACATTTACTAACATAATATAGTTATGGAGCCATATTACAAGATCGACTCTTGGATTTATGCTATTTTACTCAAAATGTACAAATAATCATAAAGTGCGTTGTAACTAAAAATATATTTTTGTTGCTTGAAACATTCAACTCAATTTCAATGGTTTTATTTATATAGCACCATATAAAAAAGTTATCTCATAAAACGTTTTCACATAGAGCAGGTCTAGACCATACGGTCTACATTATTATGGAGATATAAGGACATAAGGAAAGTTGTTACAGGGCTTCTTTATGTTTGTGAAATGAAACCTTTCCACCTGTCACATGGAGGGTGATGTGATCTTGACAAAGGCTTTTGAGATTGCAAGGTTTAATCAGCTGCAAGGTATCCTCTAAGGATTCTTTCCACTTAGCCCTGATTTAGGACTGTCAGACAATGTATCAAGGTCCTGAATGGCTACTGCCTGGAACATGGACATTTCAGTCAATCAGTGACTCATAGATTTAATTATAAAAAAATGATTGAAAATATATGCTCACTCGATGGTAGGGAATCTTCTTAATGACTTTTATGGTGACAAAAAACTAAAGACGGGCTGCAAGTTAACAAAAACTACAAATTACCACGAATGAGAGGTCTTATCTAAGTTAAAACAAACAATGTAAAACCAACGATGGTGCAGGAGATCTTCACCAAATGGATTGCTGCTTGTCTGCAAGAAGCTCAGTGCAGCCACTGGAAACTGCTGAGCAGAAATCCAGTTGCGGGAAAAGAAGAAAACATGCAGCATCATTGATCTTAAATGTTATGCTGCCTTTAATTGAGGAGACCTGTCTTTGTTACTTTGCACCGTAGCACCACCTTATAAGTCATTAAGATTGTATACCATCCAGCGAGTTAGTATTTTCAACATTCTTCCTGTATCATATTGTATGGGCTGTTGACTGACCGAAATGTCCATCCAGCACTGTGATTACACATTAAGACGGTCCCAGACAGTCCAGAATTGCATTTCACTGTTCACTAAACCATCAATGTCCAAATGACTCTCAATAGTGCAAAAGATATGATGCCAACAGCCAGAAATGGAAAGGTCTATCAGATGCCTTTTAACTTAAAATTGTTAGCAAGTAACCTCTAACATTCTCACGGGCTCAGAATATGACAAAACTGAAGCTGGGGGAAACACTGAGCCCATTTCAGAGTAAGTATAAACCAAATCAGGGTGTTTGTTCTCAAAGCTTAAGAGTTTGTCCCTGATCACTCTCAATTCTTGACTGTTGTCACTCAGTATTTTTGATGCTAATAATATTCCATAGAGCTGAGGTTGTAGTGGTAAAAAATTGAAAATTGTTTCTGTCTGTTTTTCTTCTGTTGGACTTCTCCTTGTGTGATCACAGCCCCAGAGAGAATCCAGGATCTGACAAGTGCTGATTATGCCAAAAGCATTTGGGACCAACCTTTTTTTAGGCCACATTAGAGGCATCTTTCCATGGTCTACATATGGCCCTGCTATGCAGAATAGCAAACAAATTGACCACCAAACAACAAAATATACCATGTAAAATGCAACATACACAAAATCACAGTTGTCGTACACAAAACATTTTTCTTTGTGTTTCTTGTGATATTTAAGTATTTACAGTAACAACAAAAAGGCTGTTTGCAGAGTGAAGGATGAGGGCAGTTCACAATCGCATCAGGAATCGGAGTGAAATGCTGCTCTATTGATCTCATGTCTGCTGCTGCTGCTCCAGCATGACTTCACAGGTCCGGCCCAGGTCTCCCAGTTTGACCTTGGCATACTCCGCTCTGTTCAGTGCCATCTGACAATCCTTCCTGGCTGAATAAGTGGAACCTTCATGCGGTTGACCAGTAGCTACCTGGGGAAAAACACAGGATCATCTGCATTATTCAGCTGTTCACAATATGATGCACTTTGAATGTTTCCATATTTATTGTAGTTTTGGACAGTGCTGCGCTTATTGCCTATGGGAATCCAGCTATGAGATTAGATTTGTTTCACTAGTGCTGAGCAATTTCTGTAAATGATCAAAAAAAGAAAAACTGAATTGAGGAAAAAAACAACTTCAAATAAAAA
The DNA here is from genome assembly GCA_036023855.1 of Gadopsis marmoratus. NCBI lineage: Eukaryota > Metazoa > Chordata > Actinopteri > Centrarchiformes > Percichthyidae > Gadopsis > Gadopsis marmoratus. Next base: position 5,863 of record JAVQJF010039969.1, on the reverse strand, counting down.
CAATGTAGCTGTAAAAATACCTAAATATAAGAACTGTATTCTTGCCATGGTGGAACAGTTTCTAAAGCAATACTTGTACCACAGGACTTGTACCACAGCTTTGTTGTTATAGCAGTGGTCTCCAGGATTATGATGCACAAACAAAAAGACTAATATTAATACTGCGTGTTTGACCTGTGTGAGGTAACGAATCTGGGCGCTCAGTTCGCTCTCCACTCGGTTGACGGAGCTCTGGAACTGGACCAGCTGTCTGTCCAGGAGGCTGGCGTTGTGTTTGTCTTTGGAGAGTTCCAGAACTATATTACCTGCGAGGGGAAGCGTATGTACAACACATCAGTTTTATGACCAAACATGTTTATATATATATATATATATATATAAAATATTGAACAGTGCAGCTTTAAGAAACATGTTTTTCTGTGTAATTATTAATGGTCCATGGTCAGATTTATTTATTTGGGTGAACCACAGCAACACTTTGCTTTTGTGTCCATCCGGTTTATGCCTCTCCCCAACACACACACAGACCTGGAGACCCAGAAAACGCCACCTGGACCCAGATTTTCTGTCAATTAAGTTGCGCTTAGCCTGTTTGATTAATTTTTATTCGTTTTCTGACAGGCTTGCGACATGGCACGTGCAGTATATATTACTGTTTCCAGAATACAGGAACACTTTGCATCATGGCTGCAGACTCCCATACATCAATACATTAAAAACGTAAGCTTATGTTGAGTCATACTTCAGGATCACATAGTCACAGAGAAGACTCATATCTATGTTGTCTCCCAGAACTGACCCCCCCATCCTCCTGACTGAGACTCATTCTACTGAGCACACATTCGTACGATGCTATTTCCTAAAGAGATCTTTCAGTTCCGGAAGCCTATGTTTTCTTCCAGTGTCTTGAAACGCTGTTATTATATTTATACCCACAATAATAACAGAAAACGCACACTTGGGTATGTCTGTGTTTGGGACGCAAGCACACACCAACTACTTAAAATCCCTAACGCCTGGACCCAAAGTGGTCTTACCGCGCTGCGTTCCCGTGTACGCGGTGTAGGAACGTTTCAGTTTCCATTGTTCAACGACTAAATTCTGGGGTGTCTCCTTACCGGCGCACTGCAGGATCGTCGCTATCTCCTTCTCCACCTCCTCCAGAGCTCGGAGCCGCTCGTTCGCCATTAGCGGGCAGGAAACCAGCTACAGTCCGCGGCTGTACTTCACGCGAGCACACAGCGTGGTCCGGACGAGAGTCGATCCAAATTTACTGGACTCGACCCGGACTGAAGCCGCACAACAACACGGCGCGCTAAAACGACGTCACCCGGGTCGCACGCTGCTGACGTGTCGCTTGGCAGCGAGGCAAGATGGCTACATCGGCTTGGCTGCGTGGCCCGTCTGCTCTGCGGCTAACCGAGGGCCTGGTGTCGGTGCTGAAAGAACAGCGTCCGGAGTATCTACCTGCTCTGGTGGCCAACTACAGAGAACATGGCGTGTTTCCGACACAGGTACAGCTCGGCGCGGGGACGCGCGTTAGCTTGGAAGCTAGTTAACCTGTTAGCCTGCTTGCAGCTGCTTTGTTGTCCAGCGAGCTGGAGCCGCGGCAGGAACCGGGTGCTGCGGTCCTGCTGCGGCTGTTAAAACATGTTCCGCCTTCACTCGCCTTTCAAACACAATCTGTTCGTCTCTGCAGGGCGCGAGCGCCGTCGGGGGCCTCGTGGGATTCAGCAACGCCAAACTGGGCTCGAGCAAGACCAGGTGAGACCGTTTCCCGGCATGCCGCGCGTGTGTGTGTGTGTTATGCGGCCAGGACGACAGGGAGGTTTACGCGGTGGCGTCGATACAACGTGTGTTTGTGCGCAGGTTTGAGGGGCTCTGTCTGCTGTCCATGCTGGTGAAGGACAGCGCCAGTGAGCTGTTCCAGCAGCACTGCCTCTCCTGGCTGCGCTCCCTGCAGCAGGTCATACAGGTGGGACACACACACACACACATTGTCCAAAGTCCAGTCAGCCGCTTCTGTGGAACCTGAGCATCTCCAACACCCTCTTTTCTGACCCCCCTCTGTGCATGTGTACACACCCTGTAGTCTCAAGCTCCAGTCCAGACCATCCAGCTGGCGGTGAACATTCTGAAGGACCTGCTGCAGTACTCATCCCAGCTAGCAGAGCTGGCCAGGGAGGTCGGCCTCAACTGCGTTCTGGGCATCCTTACGTCTCTGCTGGGCCTTAAGACAGAGGTGAGGCGCCCCGTTCCCTTCTTTATGACTTTAAGTAATGAAGAAGACTCGAGGTCGCCAGTGCCGGTCTGGGGAAATTATGATGGGCTTTTTTCCCTGTGTCTGATTATTCAGACAACTAAATGATTACGAGATTCTTTAAAAAAGTAGGCATGCGGTTGATTGGCACCGAAAAGAATGATCAGTTGTTGCAGCCCAAATTCGAGCCGCGCATCCCTTGTGAGCAGCTTACGTTTTCATTTCTTCCTCTGGTGATCTCAGTGTGAGCTGGCAGCCATGGACGGGATGACAGCCTGCATGACCTTCTACCCCAGAGCCTGTGGATCCCTCAGGGTGAGTGAGATACGCTGGTGGGCAAGAAAACAGGAGTGAAAGTTCTTTATCAATGTAGAAACTTTGGCTTCTGCCAGTTATAAATGTCATTTGGATCATGTACAGTGCCCTCCAGAATGATTGGCACCCCTTGATTTAATATTTTGTGCAGCCTCCCTTTGCCAAGATAACAGCTCTGAGTCTTCTCCTATGATGCGTGTGATGGGGTGCCAATAATCGTGGCACACGTGTTTTGGAGAAAAATATTTATTTATTGTCAACATTTTAATTTTTTCTTTCAATAATTTTACTTGAATGAAAATGTAAGATTTTGGTGAATATTTTGGATGAAAGACCAAGAGGATTAACGGCAAAGACAATTTTTTCTTAGCCTGTTTTGCTCACATTCACTAAGGGTGCCAATAATTCTGGAGGGCTGATTTCACTTCAGTCATTGGAGGAAAACAACCGAGAAACCTGAGCTGTCTTTTATCTTTTAGGACAAACTGGGAGCCTATTTTCTCTCCAAAATGGACAGTACAAACAAGAAAACACAAGAGGTTTGTGATTCTGATTGACACTGATTTGAACGTAATGTAGAGTTTTCATAATGTTTTGATAAATATCTATATCCTTTTTTTTTTTATCCCCTTGTTCTCAGCCTTGCAACAATAACACATTTCTGAATTATCTAGCAATGTATATAGGTATAATCTTTATGTATATATTTATTTTTACACCGGAACCAGATTTATATACAGAACAATGCAAACTCGGCAGGTGAAGCAGAACATGGAAAGTCCAGCTGTTTTTCTGCAGGCTATTTACATTTTCCTTTACTATCACTCTGTCTTACTCTGTCAGATGGCTTGTCAGTGTTATGGTCACCTGCCCTGTCTGGGTGGCCTGCTGGACAGAGGGGTGGGTGCTGGCAGAGCTGAGGGCTGGACCAATCAGACCCACTGCCTACTGGCCTCAGCCAATGGCCTGCTGGCTCAGATCTACCAGGGTTCAGAAACAGGTAATAATTCTTTCAGGAGGGTTCTCCTCATGTCCTCTCTCTTCTCAGGGCTAAGCCAGCATAAGCGGAACTTTGGCACGGTTGTGGTTGCCATTTTTGCTTCATGGCTTGCTAACACTGATCCAAAGCACTTTTCTATAGTCCCAGTGGTAGCGGCGATGATGTGTGCAGTGTAAACCACATGAGTAGCTTCTCAGAGAGCTTTGTCTTGAGGCTCAGCAAGGTAGGGATTAGAAATCTTAGGTAACACTTGTTCTCACCCTGGAGGATGTCAATGGCAACAGCTAGAGGCTGCAGAACATCAGAATACTCTTGCGGCTCTTGTGGGTGAAGCCTCACAACTTCAAACTTGTCACAGATCTCCCTCAGCTTGCCTTCTGGGAGACCTACACCTTTTGCGATGGCCCTGAATTCGGAGCTCCATCTAGTGACTGATGGGACAATCAAGTGCATGTTGGCTCCCGAGTCACATCTGTGGCTAATGAAGACCTGTGTGCTTTGTTCCAGATAGATGAACATTTAGCCATGGCACTTCTGTACAGCTGACGTGATGGTCCACGTGATGCTGCTTTGTGAATTTCATTAGTGGCATTCAGATTTAATGTATGATCAGAACAGCGTTGATCTCCCTCTTCCTGAAGAAGGTCACTGATATCCAAAAATGTCACTCCCATCATTGTGATCATCCAACTCATGCTCACTTGCAACAATCTCACAGAATGCCTTCACAAAGTGACTTCCATTGTCCGTCACTGTGGATCTCACTTTGTTGTGTATCTTGTACTCGGCGTGGATTTCGTGTAGTTCTGCTGCCGCTGCATCATAGGCGTGTCGACCCTTGAGGCGTGCACATGCCAATGCTGCAGACCTTCTGTCCAGAGCGTCTGTGTCAATCCAATGACATGTCATTCCTGAAAGAAACTCCGGTTTTGTGCTGAACAAATGTCAGCTGTGGTGCAAACACTGTCCACTTTAACAAGCTTGGAGGTTATAGACTCCTTCATTGCAGCAAACTCCCTATCAGTATGCTGCATCAGAGTTTTGTCTTGAGTCAATAGGGTCCTTGGATGTTTTCTCAAAAAAACAAAGAAAAAAGAAGAGTTGTATTTAAGAGAAATCACATAATTATATACCATTATAATAAACAACCACTCACCAATAACACTGTTGGAGCTTGAACAGTAGTTCTAGCTTCATACTTACTCCTTGACTCCCCCAGTGTAGTCTAAGATATCCATGTTGGTACTGTTATTTTGACTTATATTCTATATAAAATAGTGTTTACTCCTAATCACCAAGCATGTAAATGTGTTTTATATAAATATATTTTGATATATATAATGATATATATTAATGATGTACTCAGATTTGCCCAGTAGGTGGCGATTGCGATTCATTTGGATTTAGTGGTGCAGGATATGGCAGGATAGGTTTTAGGGAGAATCTACCATTGTATGGAGTGATAGGAGTGCCACAAAATAATAAATCGAACACATCAATATTTTGTCCAGCAAATGTATTTCCAATGAACCTATTCAAGTGAAATTTTCACCAGATGTTGGTATTAACTCAAACAATCCAGAAAAAAATCAAGATCAAAGTCCATATGTAAATAAAGTTATGTGTAATAAAGTGGAATGAAACGGGAAAAAAGTATTGAACACACTAACTGAAATGAATTCAATACTTAGTGTAGAAGCCTTTGTTTGTAACGACAGCTTCAAGGTGCTTTCGGTATGAAGTAACTAATGTCCCGCAGTATTCAGGTGTGATTTTGGCCCATTCCTCTACACAGATTGTCTTTAAATCTTGAAGATTGCGGTGGGCCCTCTTGTGAATCTGGATCTTCAGATGCTTCCACAAATGTTCAATTGGGTTTAAATCAGGTGATTGACTGGCCCATTCCAACAAGCTGATTTTCTTTCTCTGAAACCAATTGCGAGTTTCCTTTGCTGTGTGCTTTGGATCGTTGTCCTGCTGGAAGGGCCAGTCACGTCTCATCCTCAGCATCCTGGTGGATGGCAGCAGGTTCATCTCAACAATCTCTCTGTTCCTTGGCTCCATTCACTGTTCCTTTAATGATATGAAGTCGGCCAGTACCACGAGAGGAGAAACAGCCCCACACCATGATACTTCCACCTCCAAACTTCACTGTTGGTATAGTGTTAGTGGGGTGATGTGCAGTGCCATTTCTCCTCCAAACATGGTGTGTTGTGTGACAGCCAAAAAGTTCAATTTTGGTCTCATCTGACCAGAGTACATGCTCCCAGTAGTTCATTGGCTTGTCC
>JAVQJF010039961.1:0-24068 GCA_036023855.1 Gadopsis marmoratus | reverse complement strand
CCCCCCCCCCCCCCCCCCCCCCCCCCCCCCCCCAGAGGGCAGTCTCTGGTTTGGGTCAACAACAAACTGTGAAACTCTGAGCAAAGTCAGTGTTATTATTTTCACTTATCTTCATTAGAACACTCATCTTATTGCATCTTTGATTTGCTTTTTTACGTGTCCTCTGAGAGAGACGGGCTTTGTGTTGTGCAATGTGTTTTGTTTTCTCCCATGTAGTTAAAATACAATACAGCTGGCAGCATTAGGCTTTTGGTTACAAGACTCCTTCATTGAAAGCATCTTTCATTTAGACACTCCTGTGTTTCCACTTTTTTTGTTTGTTTTTTTTTGACAAAAGGCACTGACTTATTAATTCTTGTGGTTTGTTGCACTGTTGGATAATATAATGTCCATCAGTTTTTTTTATATGGGTTATTTTTGTCAATCAGTCTCTTTGGACTCATTTGTCTTTTACATGTCTGTCCAACAGTAAATAAAGGATTAACTTAGATGTTTCTGCTTGTAGTGTGAAGTTGAACCACTTGAGGGCAGCAAGTCGACACATTTCAGTCCGATAAATGTTGTAGCCTGGAGGTTAGGTCATGGTCTTAAATCTGCATTATAGGAAAAAGCAGCTGCAGCCTTTCAGGTGAAGAGTGACAGTGTCTTTCTGATCATACACATATTCTGATCTATGCCAAAGTGCAAAAGCGTGGCAACCTTTTGTATCAACTAGCAGAAAAATATCTCAAGAAACTGCATTATTTCAAGTCTGCACACATAACTTTACATTAACTTATTAATAATCTTAGTTTAGGGCTTAGTTTCCTTAGAGCTTGGACTGATTAAATATACTTTAAAATAAGCTTTGGGGCAGAATTGACAACATTTAGGCCTCGACTTTGATGTTTAAATGGGTTTTAAGGTATAAAAAAGTTCTTCCCAAGCTATTTTACAATGTTTCAATAGACCCAGCTTCTCAGTGAAAGTGCGAATTCCAGGATTTGAAAGGAAGTAAAGGCAGCCAGTGTTGCATTTGACCATCCAAACAAAACATCCACATTTATAAGATGTCAATTTACCACTAAATGTATTAAACCTCAACAAAAGAAAGGCTGTGGATCTGGTGCAAATGCAACACTGAAGCTGGGTGAACTGCTGAGTCATTGCTTAGTCAAATAAAAGGGCTGCCGAGAACACTCGGCAAACAACTAAACATACTTCACTTTTATTACTCATGTTTCCTTCCTTGGATATTAGATCTGTGGACACGCCACTAAACATTTCCCCCAAAAAATAAAGGACCAGGTCTTGTACATGTTGAGCCAGAACAACTGGATTGATCCCAGAGGGGGTTGATCACATCACCGTGCTCAGCTGTAGAAACAGTGCAGCGACAAACACTGACGTCCTGCTAAGACGAGCTGAAAAACAACCGAGAGTCAAAAGGCTCTTGGGTTTTCATGCTGTGAGCAGCAACTGCAGCTGACCAAGCAACGCATTTACAAAACCACATCCATAAATCTAGCGCCACAGTGTTAACACGTAGAACACCCTCTTTGCTTGTATAATGGTGTGTGTGTGTGAAATCGGACTCAGAACTTCCGACAAACGTGTTCTCAATGTGTCATCGAGCAGCACACCTTTTAGTAAATAAAAAATGAACAAGGAGAGGAGCTTTTTATCCACCAAATTGAATTTATTTGTGAATAGAAAAACATCCGATTATAAGTCAGCATTTTCCTTTTTACAGCATTCAGACAGGTTCACAGTTATTCCTCAGCAATTACTTCAATCAAAATGAAAAATAAGAAATATCTATACATTCTGAATGCAAGTACAATCCAACTCAAAACTCAGTTACGACTGTTGTCTACTGTGATAAAGGGCCAGACCTGCCTTTTACGTGCAAACAAAGACATTTTTAAATCGTACTAAATGTTTGTGCTGTAGTTCCTGTTGCATCAAGTAACACTGTGTTCTTTGCGAGACCTGGATTCGTGCTTCCTGCAGGTCTTAATGAACGTAAAACGTCCGCACTTGGATCAAAAATACAGACAACCAGGCTTTAAAAATTGGAGCCCTTCTTGGCGATTGTTTGCCAATATGGCAGTCAGCAAATTAGCAGCAAGACTATTAACTGGTGCTTTGTTTTCCAACCTGCTTATCGGCAGCGTCACCCAACATCCTGCTGAAAATTAACACTAAAAACAAATATATTTTTAATAACCATGTTCAGCAATGTGCATTTAGACTAATTGTCAAATAAGCAGCATATATGTCTGTAGAAAAATGTCTATAACAATACGTTCATATGATTTCTCCCAAACAACTCATCCTGTAGCCTGTTTCAACATATCAAATCAGGAGAACCTCTTCTACATTACAAAAATCAGCTTTTACAGCCACAATAAAACCATTTAAAAATATCACATTATCCTATATAACACTGCATAGAATCTGCAGTTTAAAGATTAAAATGAACTTAATAAAAAGGGTAGGAAGATATCCTTCCTAATCTCATTTTATAACAATGTGATTATTATTACTGAATCTAAGCAATTATGATATGGTCAGTTCACATATAATCATGGAACTGTAACTTTAGGGACAACAGGAGTGGCAATGAATAAAAATTAAACGTGAAAACTGTTTTTAAAGTAATGTTTAGTGATCACATAGTAATCATGAGCCTTTGTTTGAAGGGCAACTCACTGTCACTGAAACAGGACAGGTCAGCATGTTCTCCTGGTTTGTTTCCTGTATACAAAACACACACACACACACAAAGCTCACTTCTGGCCATTTCATTAATGGTCCCCCTCTGTGCTGAAGATGATATATACAATATAAAAGCATGGCACCACTTAGTGCTTTGTATTAAATAAAAAGTAGAATTTACTCAACAGCAAATGACATCAATGTCAACAAACAAATAGAAAAACACCCTGAAGGCGCCTGCAGCCTGTCTGACTGGTGCAGTACAGGAGCTTTAGGTAGCAGATGAGGCACTTCTACGATTAAGGCTCAGCAGGTAACACTGAACAAACTACATCAATATCAGAGTGATAAAATGATTGATCCCGCAGAGCTTATTCGCAGAAAAATGGGATACAGATAAAATGACAGTTAAGGCAAGACACATTTCTTGTCATTACGCATTGGCACTTTTGCCGTTAGACAAAGGTTCTGCCTCTGAATTTGCAGCCACAGTACTGAGCTCTGTGGGCGGCGTCTGTTGATTGGTCCCGTCTCCTCCCCTGGGCCGGTTTCTATAGTGACGGATGATGACCACAGCAGCACAGATGAAGTAGGCAACAGTAAGAATGGCGAAGTAAAAGAAGTAAACCAGGAACTGAAATAATGAAAACAACAGAGGGTTGATAAAAGCTCCACTTTGCTGACATCAACTTCAGTCCTGTTGCCGCTTGACGAACCTAAAGTTGCTACACTGTCTGTAATCTATACAAAATCAGTCAGAAGTGTTATTTTAATACATTTCATTAAAGAAGTTCCTTATTTTTCAGCACTGAAGTTGTCCTAAATCATGGCCTTCTCTTGGTTAATAAAATTGCTTTAAAGAAGTGATTAATCCTGTGGTTTTAAATAGGACCAAATGAGCATCATTCTGAGAAATGATCCTTGCATCCTTGCTTCATGCAAGGCGCTCCGAAAATGACTATTAATTGTGATATATAAATATAAATAACTTGCCTTCCCCTAAAGTGAGCTGAAATACTTGCAGGGGACAACAAGTTGCCAGTGTTGTGTGTGTGACACTTGCATAATCTTCTGATGTATTAAATGACCCCTTTTTACCTGAGAGTGCACATCCAACGCCAGGCCTCTCTTGTCAGAAAATATCAGGTTGATGATGGTCTTCAGTATGGTCCCCAAAAAGGTGTTGATGCCAAACACCAAGGCGCAGAGCTCCTTGGTGAGTGACGAGGCTATCTGGAAACTATACAGAGATGACAAGACCAGACGCGTGAGTACAGCACTCCAGTACCATAAACTTCAAAATGTGTCGGTTACAATCACACCGTCTTGTTGTTTTTTTGATTATGTGGTGAAATTTGATTAAATATGTATAAAATTAACAAATCTGCCAGGACCCTTGGCCTTTCTTTACAGCATCCACTTACTGGTCTAGATGAAAAGACTAAAACCTCGTTTAAGCGTTTAGTTAAGGCCAACTGCCAATACAATCTCACATTTGAGATAATGGAAATATCACGTTTTTGCTGAAAACGTTCTAACCTCTAGTTCAGTGAACCTGTGACCTTTCCTCTGGCTGTTGTGAAATGACTGATGGATTTTAGTTAACCTATGATCTTCACAGAGGATGTAACTCCCTGCTGCACCAGTTTCAACTCACGGATTAGCAATATAGGTGCGACTTGAACACTAAGTTTTGTAGTTTCATATTTAGACAGTGAATAATATATTCTGTTTGGCACTCACGTGGCAACAGGCACCAGAAACTGGTAGAAGCCTCTGAAGAGGACGTAGGACATGTAGCAGACCCAGATGTTGTCTGTGGTGCCCATGAGCAGCAGCAGACCTGCCTGCACTGCTGTGATGACCCCAATGACCAGCTCAGACCAGACGTTCCACCGAATTTTCACAAAGCCTGCTGCGAAAGACGTGATCGCACCTGCCGGAAAAATACAGATCGAGTTGCTTAAAACAAACAAGTGGTCTGTACACAGACCATGTAAACCAGGCACTTATTACTTTGATAAAACGTTTTATTCTGTTATCTCGTAATACTTTTAACAAAAATCATGTTGTTTCACTAGTCAAATAATATATTTAATTGCAAAAAAGCTAATCTTGATGAAACAAACACTTCCTCCCTGCATTCCTTTGAAGGGTTTTTGATGTTCTGTTGTTGAGAACAGTGGAGTTTATTTGCATCTAAATTTAGACTGCAAGCTGGCTTTGTGTGTCAGTGGTGGATAAAAACATGGAGGACTGTGAATCTGAAACCCAACTGTTGCATGAGCACTGAGCATAAATCACAGATCTGATTTTTTTAAATATCCGGCACTTTAAAAACTAAGACTTGTAACTCAGAAGTGTCTCACTCAGCAAGGTGGACGCTGCCTCCACTCCCCCGTTGTAAACGTGCTTGTTCTCAGTGGCCGTGTAGACTTTGTTCCACAGGATGTGAACGTAGAACAGCACCAGGTAGTACCCTGTGGAGTTGAACACCCACCACAGGGACCAGAGCCTCAGGTTGGGCCTCTTCACCACGTTTCTCATCTCAAGCAGCATCTGCACCAAGACAAAATCCCTCCAGCGCGACGCAGAGCACGGGGGGGCCGCAGAAGACGGCACTAACCCTGATGAGTTAATTTTGTCCAGTTCTGATTTTGTGGCTATGGCTGCCACTTCCCTTTGCTCCTGATCCCGCGTCCGGTTGAAAAACAAAGAGCGTTTAGGCCAGGGCAGGAGCAGCGAAAGCAGCAGACCAAAGCTGACGAAACCCAAAGATACAGCGCTGAGGGTGTAGAAGCTAATGTTGCCCAGGGACATGCACAGCTGGCCCAGCACCGAGCTGGTGAACACCCCCAAGAGGACCGCGGAGCGCGAATATCCGGCCACACGTTGATAGAGGGCTGGGCTGACCAGGGAGAAGATGTAGGAGGAGTAGGCCACGCGGCAGGCCATGGTGACGCCGTAGAAGAACTCCATGAACTGCATCTCGAGGAGGGTGGTGCCCAGGAGCAGAATGATCCAGATGACCACCTGGCTGACGCCCTGGATGATCAGGACCGGCTTGTAGCGCAGAAGATCCGTCAGCAAAAAGGCCGGCACCAGCACGACCATGTAGGAGTACGTCAGCACGGGAGTGATCTCATTGGTCACCTGGGAACAACAGGAAAGTCAATCAAATGACGGTCTCTCTCCCTCTGCTGGAAAGATACTTTCAAGGGACAATATTGCGGTATTACGACCGCAATAAACCAGCTTTAGATCCATGACAAGGACAGGCTACACGTGTAACGGCAGCGTATGTGACTCTGGTGAAATGTGTGTTCAACACGACAAATCTGTCTGCAAGAGGGAGCTCAGCTGCAAAACTGCCATTCTGGTCCAACAGAGTGCGTTTTTCCACACACTGTCGAAACTAGTTTGACAAACTAATGCTGGGAATATTTAACATTTTCTCCTCTCTAAAAAGACACTTTGGTGGGCAGTCGACTCTTGGTACTTGATACACTGTCAATTCAGAAAAACCCCATCTAGATAACAAATTAGTGATCCCATCCCAGTCTACAAATCACTGATGATTTTGTAGCCATTCCTCGATTGTAAACAAATTAATTACACTGACACACTTTGGAGGAATGTGAACTTTGACCACAGTAAGAGAGATCAGCAAACTCCCCACAGGGCGCTTATTTATTCTACTGTGTAATGATTGTGCCCGACTGCATGGAGAAATACCAGTGAAGGGGTCTTACAGGTTGGCTTTCATAGACAGCGGCAACAAAAAGCATGTGAACCCTTTGGAATTACCTGCATTCATGTATGAATTTGTTTTCAGATATGGTCCGATCATCATCTGAGTTACACTAACGAACAAACAATCCCTTTTAACCAAAACAAGTTATTGTATTGTTCTTATTATCCATATTGAATAAATCATTCAAACACTCAGTGTGTGTTGGAAAAACTATGCGAACCGCTAGACTTCCAACAAAAGCTAATTGGAATCAGGAGTTTCAGGAGGACTTTGATGAAGATGAAGGTCACCTTTTATGACCGAAAACCAGGAAATTCCAAAAGGGTTCACTTGGTGCAACTCCACAGTACGAGGACTACACCTAGAAGGTTCTTTCATTATTGGCTTTTTTTAAGGTATTCAAAATGTGGTTGCACAATTGTTCTTTGACGTCACACACAGACAGATATACCTGTATAAAAAGCAACACATTTCAGTCTTGAGGACGCCACCAACCTGTTCCCTGGTGAAGTTCTTCTCGGGGCTGAGCAGGTTCGGCGTTATGAATGGCTCCCCGGGCTTTATCGATGCCATAAACCCATAGATGCACAAGAATATCACGGCCCAATTCCACTTTCTGGGCTCACCGGCTTCCTCTGGGGGAGACGGGGCCTCAGAAGCGGAGACAGCCACCTCCACTATGTCTCCATGTCCTGCGCCGTCTTCAGATGCAGGCACCTTCAGGTACACCTCTGATCTGTCCCCACTTCCTGCGGCGTCACCTTCCACCATCGCGCCAGCTGGTTTATGGACCACGCTGCGAGTGCAATTTGTTTTGGGGTTTTTCGGGGCTGTGTCAGATCACCACGTGAGGAGTCGTGCTGCAAACTGCGGAAACTCGAGAAGGCAAAAGTGGAGAGACCACAAGCGTTTAACAACTCCAACCTGCGGTTCGTCAACTCTTCTGCCTCTCTGTGCCAGAGAACATTGAGAAGGTGCGAAGGAACCATGCAACCGGGCGATGATGGTTATAATGTTACATGATGCCATTTGCAGGCAGGAGAAAACATCGGCCTTTGCTCCATTGCTGCCACACTTCCCAACAGCAGGTTATCCAGCAGCTGAGTCTGGCGTCATTGTTAACCTAAAAAACACAAACAAACAGAGTATTTTGACAATGTGCAGTTCAATGCAGTTGACCTGAGTGCACGGCTTCCTACTTTGGAAGCTGGGCTACACCGATTGCCCGATGCTTGTTTTTCCTAATAAATCGATTGCTTGGCGTGTGAAAGTTGTGGGAAACAGCCACCACACGTTTGCAGAGCCCACGCTGACGTGCTTGTACGGCTCGTTCAGGAGTAAAAAGCCAGCACGCTTCCAAATAAAGAAGATCGCAAGTGCTGCTAGATGCAAGGGCTCCCCAATTCTTATGTTGTCAGCTACATTTGCAAGCAACAGACGATTCACGCGCTTCTCTATACCTGCGCAGTGGCACGTCCTCGCGCTTGGTGGATAAACGAAAAAGCCCCGCCGATAAACACGCAACGTCTTCTTCCCGAGGAATGGACTACACGCGTCCGGGTCGTGGCTTCCGAGGCGCAACGCAGAAACAGGACGTTGCACAAGCCTGCGTGTGTGTGTGTTAGCATGTCCGTGCTTAGCTGCCGCTACGTTAGCTGCTAATGTGCTAACCCCCCCCCCCCGGGCTGCTGTTGGGCTGCTGATGGGCACATAACGGGGAGTGGAAATGCGTCAAGTCGCACCATTTGTCAGCTGCGAAGTTGCCGTTAGCTAGCAAGCTGGCGAAAAGTTAAAAATTAAAAAAAATTAAAATAATAAAAAACATAAAAACGGTACATACTTTTTATATAGCAAGTAGCTGACAGCCCGTTTACACAACAACAAGCTGGCTTCCCGTTTCAGGACGCACCGTTTACTTGTTTTGATCATTTTCAGGGAGCACAAAATTATTGAGCTAATGTCACATACCTCGTGCGCTCCATCTAAAGCTGCTGCGCTCTCGGCGCGTTGGCACCTGGGAAGTGTAGTTCTGCGGCCCGACGTCCGCGACAAAGCGGTTAAAATTCTGTATTCTACTTGGAAATGTGAACCGGTTTTGCTTTCGGCTGTTTTAAAGATCCATTTGCAAAGACGGCGCGTATTAAAGGCCACGGAGATCCTAAAGTTCATTTTATTGTTTCACATTTTAATCTTTAGCAAGTTCTTTGTGCATGTTCGCCATCTGCTGGAGAAATAATGTTATACACCGTGTTTGTACAAATACTCCTACTACTAATAATTCTAAGAGCCAACTTAAGTAAAGTCAAATTCAAAAATATGTTGTAATATGATACATAATATCTTGTATAGGTTAAGAAGATTATGTTTAACATATTACTTACTTACTTACTTACTTACTTACTTACTTACTTACTTACTTATAAGGTGACTTAAAAAGTTTATTAAATCATTTTTTTGTTGCTATTCTTAATATTGTATTCAGTTGTGGTAACTTGGAAAACAAAAGTTAATGATTCTTTAATTAATAATTGGACCATTTCTCAGTGACCATCCAGGCAGTCAACATTGCACAATGGCTGCAATAATAATACAGCATTGTTTAGAAATTTAATTTTAAATTTAAATATAAATCATATTTTGTGACTATACGTGCTACAGTGTTGCTCCCTTTTATTAAAGGTGGGAGGCAAAACCACATGGTACATTCATTTGCAGCTGTTTGAGCTTTCGATTGCATCACACCATCTTCTTCTGCAAATGGAGTTTGGAGATTCTTCTGAGCACTTTAAGGGCTTAGAAAGTGAAGTAGAAACTACATCATGTATTGAGTTGTCTCTTTCAGGTTTGTCAGCAAATGGCAGTATTTTCTTAAGTCAAAAACTCAAATAATGATTTCATATAAAACAGATGATTCTGAATTATTTTATTGGTCAAGAGGAGCCTGTGAATACTAACCAGCAACAGGTATACAATATTAAATCAGTCATTCCATGCAAGATTGCAAAGCCTTTAATTTTTAATTGATTAACTTGGAAAAACCTGAAATGTGAATTGCATCTGAAACATTTCTGGACCTTTGCTGAAAAAGACAGTAGTATGTATACTTGTACAAACCATATTTAAAAGCTGTATATTTCAATTGAGGTTTCAGAGAACACCTGTGTTGCCTTCTGAGGTCTGAGATGTCGACCTGCTGAAGTTTGAACCCAACATCCACTCCTGTCTGACTTTCTTCACAAAAAGTAGCATAATTTTTCTCCTGAACTTCTCTGCCACGAAGGCATAGACGACAGGGTTGATGCAGCTGTGGAGTAGAGCCAGACTGGTAGTTACATCCAAAGCCATGTCCACTGACTTCCTCATAGCACAGTCAAACGGTATCAGATCAGCCCTCAGGACTGTGTGCACCATCATGGTTATATGATACGGTGCCCAGCACAGCAGGAACGCAATCATCACAGCTATGATCACCTTCATGGCCCGGTACTTCTGGAAACCTCGAGTGCGCAGCAGCCTTGTGATGGTGATGATGTAGAAGACTAGCATGACACCCAGAGGCAAAAAGAAACCAAAAATATAGCGGAATGCATGAGTGGCAAGCCTCCACGAGGAGGTGCTACCGATGTCAATGATTTCAGAGCAAGCCATCCTCTGTGAGTCAGCGTATGGCTTGAAGGCGTCTTTGAAAAGTGCAGGCAGAGCGAGGGCCCAACCATAGGACCACACTGCTGCACAGAGGTACCAGCTGCACCTCTCCCGACGCCTCCTGAGACTGTCACTGGCGTGCACAATCACAACGTACCGGTCGATGCTAATACAGGCAAGGAAGAGGATGCTGGTGTAGAAGTTTGCTTCGATGATGAGGTTGAGGATCTTGCACATGAAGCCTCCAAAGATCCATCCTTGGATCACTTCTACAGCCCAGAATGGGATTGTTAGGGCCATCAGACCATCTGCTATTGTCAGATGAAACAAGTACACATCCGATGGAGTCAACGTCTGTCTGCTGGTGCCGACCACCCACCCCACCAACAGGTTCCCTGGTATTGCCAGGAAAAAGATGGCTATGAGGATGAGGCACAGGGTCAAAGCTACTGTAGGATCCTTATTTCGATTACATGATAACGTCATTGGGTTCACAACATGCGTGTCATTGGTGTGGACGGTGTCATTCAGTAGGTCCAGGTAATCCGCAAAGTTAACGATGATCGACATGACTATGGAGGGAAAACAGATTGATGTTAGTACACTACCATAGCAGAACAAACACGCTGATTCAACTTCTGCCATGTTTTGAAGGTGACTGGCATTTTAAGCTACAGAAAGCAAGCACAAATTGAAAGCCTGTACATTCTGCCTCCTCTGTTGTTCAGTATTGAACTACACACTCTAAAGAGTTCCACCGTTGAACAACATTACATATAAAACAAGGGGAGAATAGCAGGAGCATGCATTATGTTACTTTTGGAAGTTTTAAGAAACAGCTGCACAAGTAGAGAAGAGTAATGCAGACAGTGAACTGACTCAGTAGAGTCCGTTAAAAATTAATATTGTACAATATTAAGTTTGCTCATCCTCAGCTACCATGAGCATCTGGTGAAAACCCCCGAGTGTATTAACTTAAGCAAGGGTGCATTTTATTTTTTATGAATTTAACCTTTCATTTGTACCAAAACTATTAGGTTTAGTTTTTTAAAAGTTACATAGTCTCTCTTTTAATACAAACAAGTTTAATTATTTTTATTAAACATGCCATCAGTGAGACTAAACTAGTTCAGAGACTCACCTTGTTGCGCTGGCTTGACCGTAGCATTCAAATATGACAACAACAGCTTCACACCCAAATGTGCCAAAGAGCATCCTTTCAAGTGTGATACAATATGTTTTTTTTTTTATGGAGTTGAGCAATTTTTGTCCTGTTTCCTTCCCAAATATTTTACATCATCTGCGTGTGTCATTAGATGTTTTTTTTGCTGCTATTGGACGTTCTAAACTCACAGAAAAAATAATAATTAATGATGGCTGAATTCCATTAAGCTTCTTCAGTATCAGGGTCCTGTTAGTGCGTCTGCTGTGGTGAGAATGATGAATTAGGAAGACGACAAAAAAAGTATGCCATAAGACAAAAAGGAGTATGGCATTTCATGAATTTGTTTGTGTTAATTGAATGCATTCAATCACAATATGTAGCCTTATTATTAGGATGTATAAGATTGGGTAATTTACTTTTAAAATAGAAGTTAGGCCTGTTCATTAGAGCTGCAGATAAAAGCAGTCACTACCAACATATCATTCTAAATATCAAAATGATCATCCATCAAAAGGTTTGTCTACAATTAATGAAAATAAAATAAAATAACTAAAAATAAAATAAAGCTTACAATCTAAAAAAAATAAATAAAAAAATCATCAGCAGAGTAAAGTGAAAAATCCTTTATGGCATTTGGATTCAAATTTTAGATGATGTTAATTGATGCTGTTAACACCAGATGTCCCAGCTAACGTGTGCTGTGACCCTGTTACAGTCCTTGGGTAATCAGGGGTGTGTGTGGTGAGGTGGTTTACAAATCAGCATGTTCTCGCTCCTGCTGTTGCAAGCGTCCGGCAGATGAAGTTGAGCTTGCTGTAACTTCTCTGATTTTGATGAACCTGATTTTGAAGTCAAAATGTCTTTGTGTGACACGCATAAGTGAGCATGCAGTCAACAGAATGCTAACCCCATGTCAGTAATGACAGAGGGCCAAGCTGATAGACGCATTTAAAGTAAAATGTGTATCTCCAAATTTCATACACCTCATGTGTGACTGATATTGAGGTTATCATACATGAAAAAACAGCACTAAGAAAGTAAACTCAGAAATAAAGGGGCAGAAAGCATGAAGCAAAAGCAAATATCACTGTTTTTATATTTTCTTGAGCTGCTTTCATAGTTTTGTCCTCTCACAGTTTTTGTTTTGTTTGAGTTCAAGGTGAAAAATGAAATATTTATGCAGAATATTTTAACAAGTCAGGATTAATTGCTTAAATTACACAATTCCTCTACAGACATACATACCTTACCTGTTCTGATCTCATATCATACTTTTAAAAATATTATCCGTACTAACAATACTGAAACTGCATCTGAAACAAAATCATTACTTTTTAAAAATTAAGAGAAATGGAAGGTAAAATAATAAAATCAATGTGCTGCAGCAGCACAAGGACAGAAATAAGTAAATAAGTAGAGAAAGGTATAATAATAATGATGAAAAGTATATAGAATAAAGATAAGAATTTAAACAAAACTCAAAATTACAATGCAAGCACTATACATACAGTACCCACAACCAGAGCTATACTTAAAGTAATACCCAAACTACTACTAATATTACTGTCTCAAGCAAAGTGACATAGTTGTGGTTAGTAGCAGCAAAGCCAGCTAAGTATAGTAAATGTACAGTAATCCGATACAATCAACTATAGCAGTGTACACTGTAAAAGTATATAACATGATTAAGGAATCATATTTGTCTGTATTAATGTAGAAATATTATGTAGTACATTATGTAGTAAATAGTATAACATATTATATATACATACACATATGCATATGTTCATACATGTAATATATGGGAAATAGAGTATAATATAAGGTGAAATGTAGTGATATAGTATAACATAAAACCTATATAATAATAATAACACTAATAACTAAGATGTAAATAATTGTTATTTACATCTTATCAACTCCAGCCGTTGGGACCTGTTATGCTGTTGTGCTAACTCCTTGAAACCTGATTTTCCTCTCACGAACATGAAGTGTTCCTTGCATTTCTTGTTAGAAAAATGTGTAAACAACAGTGTGAAACTTGGCACAGGTGTGATTCTCGTGGGAAACATGCGCTATAATCCCCTTCTCTGGAAGTCCTTTATTGACATCAAGGACGTCGTGTTCCAGCGAAGAGGAAGTATTTGCTTCGCAGATGGCAGATTGTTATCGTTTTTCATTCCAAGTGCGGCAGTCAGATGCCGTTTAAATGGCCAACGCATCGCCTCATCAACTTGATTGTTTCTAAAATTTCACTGGAAGCCAGAGATGTTTCCTGCCAACTACTGTATAAAGTCATAACCCCACTATGCTTTCAGTTTGTTGGGAGTGTGGCAGTATCCATGTACCTTTCTATATGATAACACTTTTATGTTTGCTAGGCTCTGCCATTGAGACGTTATTTTGCTGTCACCGCCCTGATGTCCTCTCACTTTATTGATTTCTATAATAATTTGGTATATTGACTTGTAATATTTTCAGTATTCAATATTTTTTCAAGGATCATTTGTGCTGGAAGTGCAGAACGGGGTCTAACGTGTGTGTGTGCACTATATGAACTGTACTCGGTCAGAATACTGAGTATTAATTCTTGGTTAGAAGTGGTGGAAGGAGTACTCAGATCAGATAAACAGCAATGTTAAAGTAACATGGAACAAATTATATATTAAATTAAGTCTTATTGTAGGCATACCTGGTAGACGGGTGTGTAGGAAGGTTATCTGTTAATTTAATAAAAACGTACAGAAGGTGAGTGACTGAAACATTGCCCCTTTAGAGTTACTCCACATGTTTTGCAGTGTTTAGGGATTCTTTTGTTTCCTTTCAAGTAGTTCCAATGAAATCTGTTTCCACCATGAACAAAATAATGGAATTCCTTTCATCTCCTTTGTATAGGGGAGACAGCAGATCTCACAGATCTAATCTGAAAACCTCAGCAGAGGTATGTTTTTTACTGAATAGGAAGAGCTGCAATCCAGATTTCACACTAATTCTAACCTTGTATCTGGTTTATTGGTGCACATGTACTAATCATTGCACATGTGGTTAAATGTCAGATGTAAGAACTAAACAATTATAACACTGAATCAAATTAACAAACAATCAATAAAATACTTTCACAAAACAAACCAGCTATGGAAAATCAAAGACATCCAAAAACAAACCAAATAATAAAAGACAACGTTTGTATAAGACATAAATATTAATGACGTAGAAGGTGAAAAGACCATATGTTGTTTTATATTTATTTAATTTTTTTATAGTTTTGGGGAGGTTTTCTGCTTCATCAAAATTGAATACAGCAAAACAAAAGTGTAAATTTGTTTAATTATGGTGATTAAGATCATCTTTGCATTTTCTGTCACAATCAAAATAGATATTGCAGTGGTCAATATAGTTTTTATAGTATAGTAAAAATTATACATTTTGTAAAACTCTTGTGAAGGAATCAAAATTATTTTCAGTATGCGACAACAAACTGAAAGCATCCTGTATTGTGTTGGTGTTGACAGCATAGACAGCCATTACTGACAATTACTTTAGAATGCTTATAGTTAGACTGACACCTATGTTTAGTTTTACTGCACCTCATACAAACATTTTTTAAAAGGCTTTATGACTTTGTTGCTGTCTGTCTGTTTTGTTTGACCGGTGTCATCTAACATGAACAGCCTGTTGGATCTGTTCATTTGATTGTATTATGCAAACTAAGACACGTCAGGCCAAAATAAATATTTTTTATAACTTTGATCTGTGAGATACTGCACAAATACAGTATCTGATATTACATGGAAACCTGAGAGACGAAAACAGAATAATCAAAAGGTCAGACAGGAGTGGATGATATCCCATATTCAGTAAAAGGTATATCAGTCAACAGCACATTTATTTAATGGGTGATTAATTTTCTGATTACTGCAGAGTATGTACTTATAAGAACAAATAACAAAGTGCCAAGAGCATACCGTTCTTTCTTATTTTCATTCATGTTAGGGATTTCATGTATAACTGTAGATTAACATAAAGCTGAGTTCCTTGCCTTTAATTGGAAGAATAACACCAAATATGATATAATTTCTAAAGGGATAAAGGATGGGACTGCAGGTGCCAGGCAGTTACAATAATCACAAGATGATGATGTGTGGTTTCAATATAATTTCCACAGAATATTAAGTGTTGTCATCTAGGTTGAAACACTGTCTTGAGAATTCTTTAGAGGGGTAAATACAATGCGCAGTCTTAAAATATTCTTATTATAGTAATGGAAACTGGGAAATAATATCATGATCATTTATTTTGTCTACCTGGATGGAGCTTCTCTGTAAGGCATGTATGACATTTTTTTGTCAAGAAGCAAGGCACCTTCAACTGAGAGTGGGTTAAGTTGTCGGTGCACTGATTAATTTGAAATAATTTTAATTAATGATGTTGTTGAAAAGGAACAATTATTTTTGTCTGTAGTATACTTTGTATATTTGGACATGGCGTGGCTAAAGTTGTGTTTTATGGGAAACTTAATAGTCATCCATTAAGTCAAGGACATAAGCGTTTCGTTCCATCCAATTTGCTCCAATTATCAATATTGTCATTATGAATTTATTACAGGCAACATCGCGGGTGTCCTCATCTCACGGGGTCCTGAGTGTAAAATACGCGGAAGTGGCAGGCGGAAGGAGCCTCGGCGGAAGCGGTTTGGTCTGTCAAGGGAGGAAAAAATTCGCAGAATTTGACACAAAGAGGTTAATTCCACCAAATAGCACAGACAATTTCCCCTTTTCCTCGACACCGGCGTCCGCTGCGATGATCCTGTTAGAAATCAATAACCGCATTATAGAAGAGACGCTGTCGTTGAAGTTCGACGGCGCATCCAACGGGTGAGAAATCATTGTTGCACCTGGGCTAGCATTGCTAACGTCAGCTAGCTTCCCCTTTAGCGTTTCACTGATGATGATGATGATGATGGCTACGTTCGATGAAGCAAGGGGGGCTTCGGATGCACCTGACAAACGCCCGCGGATTTGCGGTGATAGTCTTGTTAGGTTTTTAAAAATGCTAAAACACACAACGAGTTAGCTTGCTGGTCCGTCGCGACTGCTTTGCCTAAAGCTGGGGTGTGTCTGCGCGGTCAGCGAGTGCCAGAAACTGTAACCCCAATCTGACCTAATCTCCTCTGGCGCTTCTTCCGCAGCCCGTCGCCGTAAAGCAGCACAGCATCTCCGGTTATTTTGCTACCGCTGGTCAAATCCTAACTATTAAAACATTTTCACGTTTTTTTTTTTCTTTTTCCTTTAAGAGGCTGCATAGCGTAAACAGTGTAGCTAGCCGACCGCAATACAGCTGATGTTTGCGGCTCCTTCGTTATTAACGGAGGCGAACACGGTTGTGCCGATGTCGGGCCACAGACGTCTGTTAATGACTCGACTGGCCGTTTATTAAAGAGTTTATTAAACCCGCATCAACTCGGGGATTAAACCAGGGTTCGCCGCCAATGAACACCGTCTCCTAAAGAGTCGTTTTTGACACAACAGCTAACGCAAACTGCTCCTTTCCCTACGTCATTAGCCATTAACCACGGCGTAACAACGCAGGGCTGATCATACTTGATGAATGCCAATCATTTGCGTTCCACAGAACCAGTTAGCGGCTCACTGTGAGCTAACCAGCGACCCTGTCTTGGGCTTCCGCATTCCTGCAGTCAAGCCGAGTCAAGTCTACCCTGTGCACAGCCAGGTGCATCTCCCTGCAGCAGCAGCAGCAGCAGCATTCGCCTTTAAAAGGGCTTTGCTGGTTTAAGAAAAGAGCTATATTGTCATGGTGGTTTATAGTGTGTTGTGCCAAAGATATTGAACAGAAACATGTATATCGACAAACATGAGCTGACCTGGCTTGACATCAGGGCATTAAAGACTTGGCTACATTGCATCCAGGGCTGCCGCACAAACAATCATTTTCGTTGCCAATTAACTTGCAGATAATTGTTTCGATGCATGTTTTGTCCAACCGTGGAAACCTAAAGATATCAAATTTACTAATACATGTTATCAGCATATCTAGGGACTGATTGGATGATTTCAATGTTTGACTTGTTAAAATAACTAATTCATCAATGATGCCAGCACGACAATGTGCTCATATGAGGGAGAGTTTTGGTCAAAATGACACATTTAACACAGGCTGAGTCATACGGTATTATGCTTATTCTATGTGAAGTGGTGGGCTTAACAACTTGTGATTTTTATCTCGATGCCTCATTATCCACCTCCCACTTTTACTGTCTCTTTACAGAACAAAGCCAGAGGCCGTCGATGTGACGTTTGCGGGTGAGGATGTGCGGCATGTTATCTAACAGTGTGCCACATGCTGCGTGTAGTTTGTCTGAATGTCTTTGTCGACCCGACCACAGAGTTGCTTAAAAGCCTGGTTGCAGATGTTGATTTGAAATAGTCTGTATTTCAGCTGTAAGTATTCTGCCGATTTTAAGGCTCTTGCAAAAGGTGATAATGATATTTATCTGTGGTTGCTGCCGCTGTCATCATACCAGCTATCTTGGTATTATGCAATTAACCTGTTGCACACGTTCAGCCCTGCCAGTAAACACTGCTAGATGACACAACGTGTTACATCTCGCATGTGTAATTTACTGAAATAATCCTATCTATCCTATCTACCGGCATGAATTGAGGTTACAAATGAGTCCAAGTACAAAATGTGTCAGTGTGTCAAATTGCCAGGAGTAAAGGTATTAGGACAGAGCTTGTCCCTGATTCATCACCTGCCGACTATAATGTTGTTCATCTCTGCTGCAGATTTCGATGGCGTCTTGTACCACATCTCCAACCCCAGTGGGGACAAGACCAAAGTTATGGTCAGCATCTCCCTGAAGTTCTACAAGGAGCTGCAGGAACATGGAGCTGACGAGGTACAACACACAAGAGTGAAAAACACGATGTCAGTGTATTTTAAGAGCTGAAATGTCTGTGTCCTTTTTAGGTTTGAAGTTAGGTTGAGTTTCTGAAAAGGTAGTTGTGGTTTTATGACGCACTGTTCCTCTGGTGTGAAAGAAAGAAAAAAAAAAACGTCACATAGAGGTCAACAGTTGTTTTCATGTTATACTTTTTCAAACTGCAGGTGAGATGTTTAAACCTGCTGTCACTCTGCAAACATGCACTCCTGCAACAATAAAAGCATTGTCACTAATAATCCCGGGCAAGAATGCCGATAAAGTCATTTCTGTGCGGTTTTAGTGTCAATTTGAGTCGATAAAGTATGAAAAAGAAGCTGAATACGGTTATGTTTGCTCTCTGTACACACACCTCCACCACAAGAGCTCTGTTGCCATGTAAGGAAGAAAGCAGCTGCCGAGGCTTCTGGCAGAAACAGGAAGTGAGTTTGTGTGACTCACCCCAGGCGAGGAAGTGCTGACTGCGAGCAGCAGCCACTCTGTATGAATGCCTTGGCTGCCGTCCAGCGACTTTCCTCCTTGTTCCCTAAAGCTCAAGAGCAGAGGGATAAGTGAACAGTTCAACAGTGTCACATTCAGCCTCTGAAAAGTCTGTTTGGAAAGCAGTTTTTTTGGGGGTGGGGGGGTTATTTTATTAAAGGGTTTATTCTCACACTTCTCATCTTCATTTGGTTTCGCTAAAATGCTGCTAAGATTAAAATGAGGAAGTATAACATACACCACACAGCCTTTATTTGACGTCTGGTGGTACATTATTGCCACACCTGAGTTTGCTTGGCGTATTCCTGCAAAGTCTCCCTCACTTCATTCCACATTGACAGGTCTCCATTAGAGAGGAGGTCCCTGTGTTGTTGTTCTTTCAACAATTACACACCCCCTTCCTGACAGTCGTTTTGTTTCACAGCTGGCTTGTTTCGCCGCTGTAATTGGTGCCGACATTCCTGCTAGTTTCTTCTTTCCTTTTTAAATGCTTTAGTGTCGGAGGATTCACATGTTCTTTGGAAATTCCTAAAGTGTCAATCATTTGAAAAGAAAGGATGTCTTTCTAAGTATCTGTTAGATATTTTTGAAACAAAAGAAAGCACACAATCACCAATCTCCTCAACTCTGGGAACCCTTTCTGTATTCTAGCATCAGGGCCTATTTTAAGAGCTTGTTCTTGAAATATATACATGATCTTAAGTCAGTATTTAATTCTTAAAGTCTTCTTTTATTGATGACTTTTCTCTCCTGTGACCTTTTGCTTTGAAGTATATGTTCTCTCTTTCTTTTGCCTTTGTGTCGTCGTTTTCTGTACTAAGATACAAATAACAGTCCTATTTTTAATTTCAGCTGCTCAAGAGGGTCTATGGGAATTTCCTGGTTTCAACAGAGGCTGGTAAATCCTTTCGCATCATTTCAAATCAGATCAGTTTTAAGATCCTTGTGCCAACATGACACTGAGCTGTAGAGATTAGTGTGTCGCCGACACATAGCAGCCTTGATTGTCAACTTTGTTCCTCATTTCTACAACAATGTTTTTGCAGAATTTGTTAGTTTGTTATACCTCACTTGTTCCTTTTCAATGGCAAAGAAACTGTAATTCTCATCGCTACGTTTCTGATCGGTTTGCTCCCAGGCTACAACGTGTCCCTCCTGTATGACCTGGACGCACTACCAGCCAATAAAGACGAGGTTGTCCACCAGGCGGGGATGCTAAAGAGGAACTGCTTTGCCTCAGTGTTTGAAAAGTACTTCAAGTTCCAGGAAGAGGGCAAAGAGGGCGAGCAGAGAGCCGTGGTCCACTACAGAGACGACGAGTCCATGTACGTGGGACAGAGTTTGAAAGCGTTCCGTTTCAGATGCCTTATAACGGCAGGAGGAAAGAGCTCAGTTTCAAATGCTTTGTGTGGCTGCTGTCCACATATATTTGTTGTCGGCCTCACAGGACTACGCTCTCATTTTTGTGTTGATCCTTCTCAGGTATGTGGAGGCCAAGAAAGACAGAGTGACGGTGGTGTTCAGCACAGTGTTCAAAGACGACGACGACGTCATCATTGGCAAAGTCTTCATGCAGGTGCGTTATAGTGTCGGACGTAACGGGACTTTCTCACGGCTACCGGGAATACCACCGTCGCGTTTGGTTAAGGAGAAAAGTCAATCTTCCGTCTTGTTTAGATGTTGACCAGATTTCCATCTTTGCTGTTGTTTTGTGTAACTTTTTTTATTTATTTATTTTTATTTACCCGACTTTCCCCAAAGTATTAAAAAAGAAAACAAATCTCTAAAGCTGGTCCTGTACACGTGCTTGTTCTGCGTGTAGGAGTTCAAAGAGGGTCGGCGAGCCAGCCACACAGCCCCCCAGGTGCTGTTCAGCCACAGGGAGCCCCCACTGGAGCTGAAGGACACAGACGCCGCCGTCGGGGACAACATTGGCTACATCACCTTTGGTCAGCACCTGTTAAAGCGTTGGCTGACACTTCCAACGTCTCTGTTGCAGCTACACAACTGTGATTTATTGAACTAATTAACAAATTTGATACTGATGTTTGTGCACTGTTTGGGTGTTTTCAGTCCTGTTCCCACGTCACACCAATGCCAATGCCAGAGACAACACCATCAACCTCATCCACACCTTCAGGGACTATCTGCACTACCACATAAAGTGCTCCAAGGTCAGTCCAGCGTAACCCGGGTACAACATCGGAACCAAAAGCTCCAGTGGTTCCTTTCAGGGATAAAAAGCATAATTCTGTAGGCTTAGGGCAAGTTTGTCTTTGTGACTCTTTGGAACATCGCTCTCAAAGATGGAGACAGATCTTAAGGAGTTGCCGAAAATGTTTTAGGAAGCTCAGAAGTACAGTTTCACATGTCTAACGCAGTTCTCTGACTCAGAAACCTCCAAGTATAGCCAACCTAGCAACTGCACAACAGGAACAAACATCTTATTCCCCCATATTCAAATTGAGCCTTTTAGATAGTGTAGTATTTTTCTTGTGATTGTGCCATTTTTCCAAAGTTCACTACAAGTTCCAGTTTGTTCTGCAGTTAGTAAGAAATGCTTGATTTTGGATTATTTTTGTCAGTGTACTTGGACAGATAACCTGTTTAATTATAATATTTTAAGGCTTAAATTTCGGAGGTCCACCACAGCTAAATGAATGTTAAGGAGGCGCCTGTCAAGCACTTGCACTACAAGCTGAAAGTCCACTTTATTCACAGGCTACAAACAAGCCATAAAGTCCTGTGTAAAAGCAGTTTATATCCTCCATCTTTCTTCTCCACAATAGACAGCGTAGCCATCGGTGAGATCAAACAAAGGCTGTACCTGATACTCGGGTTTCTAGAGCAGTGCATGGGCGTTTGAATGCATTACGCACGTTTCTCAAATGGACTGCAGATGCCATCAAAGCAATTTTTGGATGACTTCTATTCCAGAAGCATGCTTTCTTTAGGCTACTGTGTTATTCGTAAGAGTGTTCAGACAGCATGCAGTCTGCATCGGCGACATGGCAGATGGAGTTATTGATGGTTGGGTGTGTTTTACTTAAAGAAACGCTGTCGAAACAACCGTCCCGGATTCGGTTGCTTACTGTGTTCATGCTACTACAAATAAAACAAAATGTTGACGTCTTATCTTTTGCAAAAGAAAAATCTGCATCTTTTGTGTTGGACAACTAAACCAAACTATTATTTTGAAGAAAAAAATGCATCGGAAGTAAACACTCTTATCTCCTTTTAATCTCTTATCTCCTTTTAATATCCGTTCCAAGAGTTAGATAAGGAGTTACGTTTGATGTTTCGTTCCTCCGAATTCCTGATGAGTCTCCTCATATGTAGCGTTTGTGTCTCCCGCAGGCCTACATTCACACACGTATGAGGGCCAAGACGTCAGACTTCCTCAAGGTGCTGAACCGCGCTCGACCCGACGCCGAGAAGAAGGAGATGAAGACCATCTCGTAAGTAGCCTCTGCTTGAGGACACCCACCTCTGGTTTCCAAATCACTGCACTGATCCAATGCAGTCTTGTAAGTTTGGGCTAAAGTTAATTTGAGATGTTATTTAATTGTACAGATCCTTAATCACGGTATTTTAAGCCTCCTCTCTACCTGTTGCACTGTTCGGATCGTAAATGGGGATTGTTTGTCTTGTCTGTCTTCTGTGAGTGAATGTGCAGCTCTGTGTCTTTGTGTGTTTTTGAGGTCTATGGCCGTGTTTGCCCCCACTGTTTTTACAGTGTTTGAAGTGAGTCGGAAGGACTTTTTACAAGTCTCCACTCTGCTAAAACCTCCGCAAACAGTTGCACATGCGCTGTTGTTTAGCCTTGTAGCTCTGAAATAATTTGAAAAGAGAAGAGAGTCTTCTGTTGTTAATGTGCAGCTCGAGTAAGTAAGGAACATTTTGCATGAATCCTGGCTGTAGCCATACGGAACAAAACATTGCCATTTGTTTAATTAGTTTGTTTGCAAATGTGAAGATGATTAAAGCATACCACATTTATCTTGCACTTTATCAGTAGCAAGTTTAATTGTCAGGTATTTTTCAGAAGAAGAGTAGAATCAACTCTCTGTGTGCCAGAACATCCAAACAGGATCTGCAGAAACGACTTCATGTGAAGTGACAGAGAAATATGACTCGAGGATACTATGGTACAACTTGATTATATGCTGTCATCAAAACACACATCCATTGTTATAGTTTCAAGCTTTTGGTTTTACTTTAAAGGACTAGTAAGACCATTTGCTTTCTTGCCAAGAGTGAGATAAATAATAATTATAATAAACTTTATTTATATAGCACCTTTTATACACCTTTCAAATTGCTTTACAAAAGAGAGAAGAAAGGAGAGAAATAAAAAAAAAACAAAACACTAAAACAAAGAAGCCGTACAACCAATAAAATACGTCGAACATGAAACCAGACGGGGGAAGAGTGACAGTTAAAAGAAATGCTGAATAAATATGTTTTCAATTGTCGTTTAAAAGTGTTCAGAGTTTGCATCTCTTATAGCCTTGGGTAGGGAGGTCCATAGTTTTGGGGCATAGTTAAAAAAAAAAAAAAAAAAAGCCTTGGCTGCCAATTTTCATTTTCGTGACAGTTTATATTTAAAAAAGCGGCAGCAGAGGCTCGAAGAGGCCGTGAAGGATTTTAAAATGACAAATATTGAATAATGTAGGCTGGTCCCAAACCATTAAGAGCCTTGTGAACAAGTAAAGGAACTTTAAAATCAATCCTAGAAGACTGATGATGATAAGATTGATACCAAATATAAAGCTGGAGCTAGCAGCCAGTTAGCTTTGCAAAGCATAGCATATGGACTGTGAAGACGGGAAAACAGCTGTTTAAATGAACAAGATCCACCTACCAACACCTCTAAAGTTCACTCATTCACACGTTATATGTTGTTTGTTTAGCCTGGAGTCTCTGCTTGGCAGGATCACAGTGATTGGACTCCCAACGAGATATAACGTGTTAATAATAATTCCTTCAGATACAATAGGGACCTCCGCAGGGTTTCTCTGCTCGGGCCCTAATTAGTGCGTTTTGAGGGCTGGTGGGCAGATTTTAGTTCCCTTGAGCAGAGTTTCTCCCTGGTTCCAGCCTTTGTGCTAAGCTAATCAGCATTTAGTTAAAGCAGCTAACAAAGTAGGGTTAATAACCTGTTTTTATTTTTTTGTTTTTTCTCTCCAGTGGAAAGACCTTCTCCCGTTGAGGCCGACCCCCACCAGAGAAATCCAAACCCCGTGGATACGCCTGAATGCGCTACACTGAGACTCAACGCCACATTGGACAGGACTCTAGGACGCCTCTAAATGCGGGCCCCCCCCCCCACCCCAAAAAAAGTGGGGTGTTTTTTTTTTTTT
>JAVQJF010039960.1:0-72150 GCA_036023855.1 Gadopsis marmoratus | reverse complement strand
CATCAGCCTGCAGGACAGAAGGAGCAGAAGCTAATATGGAGAAATCTGATCTCAGGCTTCAGTGTAAATGTTCTCTGCAGGTGACGGAGCTGAACTCTCTGATCTTCATTTATCTTTGTGTCGATCAGCGCCGAAGATGGTTCATTGGTAAAGTCTCCGGTTGGAGATCTGGCGAAGATCTGCTGATGTTGGTTCGAATCCCGACGGAAGCAACAAGGTAGGAGCAGGTTTGTGACTCAGTCACAGGTTGGAATCAGTCACAGGTTGGAATCAAGCAAACGGTGGTACGAGGTTCAGAGGTGCTTCACTGTGAAGTGTGTGAAGAAGGTGTCAAATACAGCAAGGTCAAATACAGAACAACAAGGTCAAATACAAAACAAGGTCAGAAACTAAAAACAAGGTCAAAAACTAAACATACAACAAACATCAAAATTTTGATGCAAATTTTTCCTGACACTAGACATATTTATCTACAAACTGATGGCAAAATGATCTCTGTGGAGTGAAAATTGGGGACGTGAGAGCAGTTTTGGCAGAAAGATTTGAGGCAGTTTCACAGCAGCCTCACATCACGCACTCTAGCTTAGCTCCACCCACCACATACACACTCATGTAAAAGTCTCAGAAGGGCTGAAAAAAAGCATAAAACCAAGTTTTTCAAGCAAGTTGAAGAAGATTCTTCATTGACTTACATGTTAAAATAATTTTGAATAAAGATTACTATTTTAAAAAGTTTAAAAGGTAGAAAATAGCTGAGTACAAGCATAAATGTGCTCAAAGAGCTGAACATTTCCATAATTTGAATGGTTTCTGTAGCTGAAAGTATGCAGACGTTATAAGAGGAGAAAGATGAAGAAGATTTAAAGGTCAGCTCCAGTCATTCTTAATGGGGCCAAACATTTTCAAAATGCTTAATATTTTAAAATGTTTATAGGTTATAAATGTAAAAAATACACGCCAACATGTCCTCAAAGAGCTGAACATTTTAGTGTTAATGCTGCTGAATCAGCATTCAACACTAATGAAATGGAAATGGCAGAATTCACCCGGGCTTGCTTCAAGCTATGTCACTTAGCCATCAACACCAGTAGGCAGCATATATATAATGTTCCTTTGGCTGAAATAGCTCCAAAGTCAAAGGACACTATTCTAATGTCAGTATTCATAATCAAGCTTGTTTACCTACCCTTAATAACTAAGCGGGATTTGGGGCATGGAGATGACATTCAAAATAACTGCATAGTAGTCTTGTTGCAGTTGTTGTTGTTACTTGTCTGTGCTGTCTTTGGTCTTGTTTGTTTCTGGTTTAATAATAACTAACACACAGAAACATCACAGATAAAATATGAACTGTCAGTCATCCCCTCTCAGTGGGCTCTTGGTGTAATTACAGATGCATATTTCTTTTTCTGTTCTGAACTGACAGGTCCAAGTGTCGGCAGCTCTCTCTCTGGGCTTGTTTTTGAAATCAGTAACACATTTAGAAACTACAGAAGATTGTTGAGAAAGAGGGAGCCATTCTAACCACCTACTCACAATCTCATTTAAAGTTCACTGCGTTCCCTATAATACAGATTACATACTGTGCACTGCTGCTTATTACAGCCTCCCGTTCCGTATACATGTCTATACTGTAGACATGTGATACATTCATGTGACAGTATAGGGTGTTATTTCTGGAATCCCATGGGGAAGAAATGTTCAAGCCCTTTTATCAAATTCTTGGGCTTTACCTACTTTTATGCACGTGTGTGCATTTATGCTTGCATATTAGGCCTTTCTCACTGAAGACATTTTGACATGTCACAGCATAAAGCACAGGTGTTAATAACCAAATTAATGATGGATGAATTCCAATTAGCGCCTTCAGTTTCAGAGTCCTGCTGTTGTGCATGCTGTGCCGGCTCACTGTCACACTATCGGAGCTTACTGCGAAGCTTGAATGTGTCATTTATAATGTTATTAGTGAAAACTGTGTTTTTGCTACTATGACAAGTCAAAAAGTCTGCTGTGAAAAAAGGCCCATTGCTCACAGTTTTCTCTGGGAATTTCTTTGTACAGACATGCATGTATTATTTCTTTCATTTGTGTGTTTTTCTTTTGTGTACATTACTCATGTGTCTTCATGCATTTGTGTGTGTGTTTGCAAGTTTGCTCGTATTTGTGTGCCTTGCATGAATCATATACCAAAAGAATTGAGTTAGAGACTCGACCACAAGATGGCGACAACCAGTTGCCATAGTGAGAACTCCAACCATCTGCATCAAGGATGTGGGCTGTATGTGTACCACCAAACAAACTTCAAAATTATAAAAAAAAATAAAGAATATATAATAAAGGAAATAACATATTTGTTGTCTGCCAGTGTGACTATTGGAGTGATAACATATACATATATAACCTACATATCCAACCTACATATCCAACATACTTGTTGGAAGTGGAGGTCACATGGCTGCTGGATTGGGAGCACAGGTTCCCTGGAAGCAGGCACAGACCTGTGTGCTAATCAGGCAGCTGACACAAAATTAGTTGCTGGACTGAGTTTGCACTGCGGTTGAGCTGGTTGCCATATTACTTTCTAATTAATGTTACTTTGTCATTGTAAATCTATACATAGTTTATTCTGGCATTGTGTTAAAGTTGGGATGCATTATTGTTCTGATGTAATTCAAGGAACTAGAATTTGATTTGTATGTTTACTTTCTTTTCATAGAAGTAACACCACTCCGCTACACCTTTGACCTGACTGAAGAAAATGCTTTCAAGAGGAACCTGCCCGTTTCTTCTCCTCCTGTGCTCATATCAGTTGAGCTTAATCCAGTCAATTATGGCAGAACAATATTGATACATAATGAAAACAACATTTTGTGAAAGTGTACTCTAAAAAAATATCCTTATATATATTGATATACAACTTCCACTATTGCTAGTTCCCAAACCCCGAGTTATCCATGTGAGGTTTGAACAACAACAATGTTCACGAGCTGACAGTGATGTAAAACAGCGATTAAAAACCCAAATAACATTTCTGTGGCCTGCAAAGGCAGCGCTGCTACATTCCTGCCTTCTATCTCATTTTTTTGTATTTCCCTCAAAGGAAAAGGCAATAAATGACTCTAATCAGTTATTTAACTATTTTCCACACTCAAAGAGGAGTCAGGAGAAATATTAAAGCTTAGAGGGGGAAAAAATGGAGAAACATTAAAGCCGAGTGTGGCAGGATATGGTCCTATACGTGGTAATGAGTATAATGAATGTGGGATGTTCATTGGTGGACAGAGCCAGTCAAATGCTGCTTACTCTAAGGAGGATTTATGCCATCAGAACACACTTCATTAGTGATAACAGTTGTCCTCCATCCTGTCTAGTTTCCTTTCCTTTCCTCACTCCTCACTTTAGGCTACATGGAAACATGGATGACTTCACAGTGTGGCTCAGCAGCAAGCGAGGGGAAGTCATTAGGGTATTCTGACTTAACAAGGCGGCGAGCAGGATATGCAGACTTCAGCAGGAGCCTACACCAGCACTGAGGGATGGCACTCATGCAGAGTAAACTTCCTCAGTCTTATGGCTTCCAATACATCACAATTTTTAACCAAGTTGGACACTTAAAGCATGATGTAGTCCTGATCCACTTCCATGGAAATAAACCTCTAAAAGCTGAATTGATCTACACTCTGTTGTACATGACTGTGTGTTATAATCTTAAAATCCCAAACTCTGTACTATTAAAGTTTGTGTTCTCTAGTAACATCAAAAATCGAGTAACAGTGTTATCTCCTGTCAGTGGTAAAAAGTAAATAAGTACATTTGAAGTACTTTACTTTTCAGAATATTGTACTTTTTACTCCACTACATTTATTTGACAGTTATAATTAGTAATTATTTATTACATTTTTTTTGGCCATATCTGACACATTATTACCTCATAAAGTTTGTATGTCAAACATTTTGGCAAATAATTGTATATTTAAACCCAGTCTGCAGTGGTCAGTACCTACCAAAAGTGGTCCAAGGAAGGAAAACCGGTGAACCGGCGACAGGGTCATGGGCAGTCAAGACTTGATGCGCGTGGAGAGCAAAGGCTGGCCCGTGTGGTCCGATCCAACAGAAGAGCTTCTGTAGCTGTTGCATATGGTGCTGCATGGCCGCAGACCGATCAGGGTGCCCATGCTGTCATCATGTTATGGCTGAAGTCCAATATTCACTTTTCTTTTAGCTATGTTTTTGTTTCCACTAACTCCTGAGGGAAATAGCTGTGTAACTATCTTGCTAGTTGTTTCATTTTCTTCATCAGCTAGTTGCTAACTTTGTCTGTTTGCTATTTGGTGCTGAGCAGGTAGCGTAATTCAGGATATCAGTTTTTTTTTATTATTGTTATTTTGCTGAAAACAGCTGCGTGCTGCTGCTGGAAATTGTTGATGAGAGCATGTCAATGAGTTGGGGGCTCTGAAAACCAAAACAATATGCTGAAGACGTCAAAAGCTCTGAGGGGAACTGTTGAGTCGGGTAGTAATTCTCTGTGGGTTTGTCACTAAAAGTGATTTCTATCAGATTAGACATAGTCATTTGATCCATTGTTGATAGAAACTATTGATTAGTGCAGCTTATAGTAAAGGATCTGACTCCTTCTTCCGCCATTGCATCAAGAACAAAATTCTGCTCCAGGATGAATGATCTTTATTACATCTTCCTTCAAGTTTTCATACTCGTTCTTTTTCTCACCTTCTTCTCTGTGCACTCACTCCCACTCTGTCTCTTTTAACACCACTATAGACTAAACTGTGACCTACTGGAGACAGTCTCTCATTACTTTGTACTACACTCACTAGTCAGGCAAACATCCCTGTCATCGGTGGGACTGTCAAGAGGATCCTTTCACTGTGTGTGGCATCGGTTCAGGTATAAACATAGATTGGCACTTTTTGTTCATTCATCTTGTTCATTTTGCTCTGAAATTATTTTCATTGGCACAGACAGAAACCGTTTCTGTCTCTTGGTGTTTGTTTTTTGTCCACATCTTCATCCTTTCACCATTTCTCATGTCAGTCATGGCTTCTGAGTATGACTTGGTCTTTTTCCCTCACATATATATAGATACAGTACAAACACACCCTGGTACGGACTATAGATCATTCATCCACAAGCCAAGCACATGTACACATGCACTGTACATGGGCTCCATTTGTTCTCCAGTTGTGTCAGCAGTTTTATGACCGTGCTGTCTCAGTCTCACCGCTACAGGGGACACACACTCAGCCAGCAGTGGTGATGGCATGACCACTGCTAGACAAAACAAAGAAAAGGAGCAGGGACCTGTACACGTACAGCTAATTTACTGCTGACAGGATATTAATAACTTTCTCTCAGAGGACCTTTTGGTTTTGTATGATTCCTCTCTTTATTACACAATGCAACAACAATGTTTAGTTAAGCATTTGACCCCATCGTTTGACTTCTTTTGGTCACTGCCATGGACTGGAAATGAGGTTGATCAGTCAGTTTTTCTTGGAACAGAGGACTTTTCAAATGTCTCATAAAAGAGGAGAAAAAAGCATTGAGAGCATATATATATATTTAACATAAGACTCCATGAGGGAAAAACCAGATGTAATGTCATACCCATATGAACTATGTTTTTTTCAATTTTATGTTCAGCTACATGATATAAACCAAAATCAGGACAGAGGAGGAGGTTTATTGTCCACAAATGTAAAATTTCATAGTACAAATTGCTCAAACATAACACACAAAAAGTAATATCACAGACAATGCCTTTTTCTGTCATTGGGAGTGAATTTTGTGACTACTACAAAAATACAATAAAGCATATTATGGATGTGTATGTTGCACGATCCCAATAAATAAGTTTCTTCTAAGCATGCGTGTGTAGGAAGAGGAACTAGTTGGCTATAGGCAGCCATGTAGTGTAAAATGTTAGAAGTGGTCTCCCATGGTGTAATTGGCATGGGCTGGAGGATAGTTTTAGCTGGCTGCCACACCACAGACAGGCAGGCCAGCAGATAGACAAATAGAAAGTCTAATGGGCAATTTGGTGGACATGGAGAGAGAAAGACACACAGAGAGGAGAGGAGAAATGGGAGGGCACGAGGAGGCCAAGAGAGGAGAGGGAAGGTCTGCAAGGGGGAATTGGAAACATATGCAGTGGTCTGACTGCTGGTCTCCCCCCCTCTCCCACCTCATCCAGACAACCACAAACAACAAAGACAGGAGATGGGCCAGAAATGGTGTGAGGCTGAGTGCGAAGGTGATACATGGGCAGTGTTTTGTAGCAGACTGGCAGTACTTTATGGAAGAAAGATGGCAACAAGCAAACACTAAACAAATGCAGATGACACATTGGACCATGTGTATTGTATGAAATACGAATAACTGGGGTTTTGGAAGGGTTGTGTATCGTGTATACGTTTGTGTGTGTTTGTGTATACAGTTTATTGTTTAATGAAAGAAACCAAACAAAACCAAATTAGTATTATATGTATCAGAATAATAGCCGTTGGCAATTGTATGTTTCACACAACCTTAACCCTAACCCCCTAATACACATACACCTTCACATGCCTTTTCCTTTTAAGCCGGCTGAGATGGCAGCTAACACCATTGGATTCATCAGCTGCAACTAATTAATTTGGTGAATTTGCTAAATCACAAAATTAAGCTCTTGGCTGTTATCAAATGTGCTCTGCATGCTGATGGCAGCACCATGTTTGCGTCCTCTGCCTAAGATGGCTCCCTTAAGAAAGACTAGAACAGACTAGACTGGGTGTCTTTGCTGCCCGAAACCAACCGACAACTATCTGAGTCAAAGGTATTCCTCTACAGCAATAAACTAACCGCAGCTAAACATGAAAATGACACGTCATACTTTGATTCAGTTAAATCACAACTCATGGGACAGCCATGGTAGAAAACCGTTGTTACTGACAGACAGCTAAGGGAGAGTGGAGAGTGATGGTAGTCATATCAATATTTGAAGCTTATTTTAAGCTTATCATAGCTCAGAATTGAAATCTCCAAAGTAGCTCATTCTATCAGTCCATTACGTTAAGGTTATCTCATGCAGTTAAACTAAACAGCAGCCAATAAAGTCATTTTGCAGTTGTCAGATACTGTTACCTTTGACAGCTGCTTTTGAATGTCGTGACTGATTTAAAGAACACTTTAACACTTCAGATTTTCAAGCTGGAGCCACACATTTGGAGCATACTCTCAAATTACTAATTTCTTTCTGCTAGCATTTCTGGTTTGTAGCACAACAAATTACAAAAAACCTCAAAAGACACACCAGGTTATGTATTGCATTATAAGGTGCATGATCATGATGATGTGTGAGACACTGCCTTAGTGGTATGTATGTCATTGTTTCTTCTTCTTGCATGGACTACTGGATATGATTTGGCTGTGATAGTAATTTATAAAGAGCATCTGATCAGATCAGAGCATCATCATATTGTTCATATGTATGGTGTATATTTCAATAAAATATGTTCTGTTGTTACAAGCTGTTGCTAGTTTAAGTTGTAGCAGTGAATTAATATGAAAAATGTAATTATTTGTAAAATCTCAAGTCTTTACAAGCCTGTCTGAATAAACAAAATAAAACAAGAAGATGCTCGAGACGTTTGGACATATTTTACCACCTCACCTGTCCCTGGTCTCCGCTATCGCGCCAGTTCACGCATATTAGCATTAATGAGATAATGTGTGATTCTATGTGGGGCTTTGAGCAAAGTTTGATTCATAAAATGTGGAAATATGAGCCAAGTCAAACATCTACAAAATTTGAAATCTGTCTGTGAAGATTAAAATTTACTAATGCAAATAAATGATGTGAATTTCATTATAAAAGCAACTGTGAGAGAAACCTTTGTATGTGCAGTTGTATTTTTTTAAGCAATTAATTTAAAGCTGTAGAAAACAGATTATGAGTGAAAATCTATGAATATATTAGAACTTGTTAACTGTAGTTGACTTGTTAACGAGCTTCGTGTAGCTACACGGCGATGATGTAGTAGCGATGATCATCTCAGCGATGATTTGATGAAGCACAACCAGGTGTAGCTCATTACAGTGATTGAAAAGCTTTGTGAGTCGGAGGTACATTTATGACACGCAATATTGCTTCCTTCAACTTACAACACGTTCACTAAGTAAAATGATTTGATCATTTAATAGTTATTAATGCTTCATCTCATGTTTAAACTACTGTATGTCTTTTTATCCACTAATAACATTTCTCTTACTTCTCCAGCTGTTACAATTTGAAATAATATTTAATCACAAAAGATTGTTTATAGCATCTTTTCGCTGCTTTCCCGTACAGTTTAGAAGTGATTTTTGAATTTTAATGACCGAAAGCCCAGTTACCATCTGGAATAGAATCAAAAGTGGCCCCTTTGTACCGCTGACTTACTGCATTCATGCAAATTATTGTGGTACTTTTCATGCTTTACTACAATAAAAAAGAACCGAAGACGGAAATTATAAATTATTCATGTATGCTTAAACAAAATGATGCCAATGTGTGTGTGTTTACAAGCACATGTGCATAAATGTAGCAGCTTGCAAGTTGCCCACCTGTGTACAGCTTTTGCTTATGCGTGTACACACAGTGTGCGCACTTGCACAAGTGTGCGGCTGCAGTGCGTGCAGTGATTAAAGTCAGGGTCCGAAGCAAGAGAGTGAGAGAGTGTATGTATCATCAGTGCGGTGACAGTGGTGGTGGTTAGAGGAGGAGGCGGAGGAGGGGGTCAGACACAGAGAGACAGACGCCAGCCTTGGTTTGGAGCTGAGCCTGAGGAGGGACTGTGGCTGATGGCGAGCGGAGGGCCTGGGGAACGAGGGAGAGAGGGAGAAGAGGAAAGAAGGAGAAAATGTGAGGACTGAAATGCTGAAATATAGATGAGTGATAGAGGAGAGGAGGAAGCTGTGAATGAGCTGAAAAAGCGAAAAGAGACAGCAGCAAAGAAGAGAGGTATGAGAATACTGAAGTGTGGAGAGGCTGGGAGAAGGGGGAAGGAAGGAGGAGAAAAGGGAAAAAGAGAAGGCAGGGGGGAGGATGTGTTGTATGAGCTTGCCGCTGGAGGGATGCCGGAGCTGGGGGGGGAGGAAGAAGAGGAGGAGGAGGAGGAAGGGGGGGGAGAGGGAGGCTCATTAACCAGTGCGAGATTGGAGCCTCGGTGGCTTGCTCGCATTCAACCACACTCTGCCTTTGATGAGGGCTGGATCCTCAAGCTCAATCAGTCCCACATGAATCCAACTGAGAAGGAGAGGGAGACAGAGAGGGTGGTAGGGATGGAGAGACTGGAGGAGGGATGGAAGACAGGAAAGGAGTAAAGAGGCAGGAAACGGTAGATGGTACAGAACAGGAGAAGAGGGGGAGTGACGGCCCAGGGGAAAGAAAAGAGCAATAAAGGACGCAAATGTCAGGATATGGCTAAACGGGTGCTCACAAAGAGCCGCAAAGAACTGGTTCTGGGATTTTGAAATTTGTTGTCTTTATATTACAAAACTATATGAGTGGATACATGTGTCATTGTCAGGAAGGTAGTTTGTGACTTTGCATATATTTGCATCACCCAGAACAGCATTACTGTGGACTGGATGTTTGCGCGTTTTTTCCTGTATTTGAGTCTATGAGTTAAACGCACTAAATTTTAAGACTAGAATCTCTATTTGATTGAATCCGTGTATAGAACACGTCTCTCGATTCTGCATAATTGTGTAGCATGTGTGCATACTGTCTGTCACACAAATATTGCAAATAAATGAAACACATTCACCAATTTGACACACATATAGGTGGCTTAAGGAAACATGCCACAAATTCAGAAATGTACAAGTCGTGTGCAAAAATGATAAGAGATCAAAAAGCTGATGAGCACTTTAGGAATAAGTGAATGGTTAATTAAAGTTAGTTAAAGGTCATGGTTTGGGTAAAATTGACTACTACATCTTCGTCATAATGGTGACAATAATAAAGACTTGGTGAAGGTTAGGAAAAGGTGAGAAGAAGCCAGCATTTACTCTTAGTTTGAAACTTTAAACAAACAGCAGCCTCCTGTGTTAAAGTCCAATGTTTGCACCATCATGCAGACTTTTTCGCTCTGTAACAACGTCATCTGACTTCCTCCACTGCTGCCGTCATCATTACTACAGTTACTAGTGGGCTTTGTCATTCGGACGTAAACATACGCCCTTTTGGGGTACTTGCTGAAATTACTGATGCTGTCATTTTTCTTGGGAGGACAGTCTCGAATATCTCTAATATTGATCAGAGTCATACAATCAGGATGTTAAAATGTTAGCTCATTATCCAATATCACTGACACTGGCTGACTTTATGAGTTGAGGCTACAAAGAAACACCAATGACACAGAGTTGTTGGAGGGAGATCAATGCAGCCAGGAGGAGGCTATGATGCCTGGTCTTCACACCACTTTTACCTTCAGATGTGGTCAAACAACACATTGTGTGATCTAGTTTGTTTCAAGCACCCTGAACCCTTCTGTAGGTCCACTTACTAGTTTTTTCCTGAGCTTTCAGCCTTATCACATTAGATTCAACGGATCCATCCTCATGGCAACTGAGAGAAAATCCCATCCACCAAGTCCTCCACATTAAACGACAAAATACATTGTTTGTTTGTGTCCTATAGAACGACGCATCAGCAGGACAGGGTTGGGACTTGCAGTGTTTATATATCAGCTTGTGATTTCTGGATCTGCAGCACATTTACCACATATGTGTTGCTAATGTTTCATTTGTTGTCTGTGTGTGAAAATGTTTTCTTTATTTGCTTGCACGCGCTCAGTGAGCTGTCTCAACCACCATATGTGTGGATGTTTGTAGGCTACTGTACCTGATGTATGTGTGCGCTTTTAGGAAGGAAAGAGAAAGAGAGAGTACGAGTGTGTGGCTGATCGGGCGACTGGCGTGTGGCATGGCGTCACTGCTGAGGATGAATGTGGCAGCGTTTAGTGGTTCTCCTGAAGCTCAGGTCTCTCTCTCTCTCGTTCTTTTCCTTTCTCCTTTGCTCTCTCAACACCACATCAGCACCAGAGGGCCACAGAATCATTACCCAATTACCGTGTCTCTACCAGAGGCAGGATTAAACTTACTGCCCCATCTGCCTCCTTCCTTCTCCTTTCTTATCTACTGCGTTCTGCAGGAACCAATTAAGTGCTGCAGCCACGAGCATCGCAATTAGCAAGTGTTTAACTAAATCAAAATAACGTCCCCCTCACTGCTCCACTGTTAGTTAGCTGTGCTGCCAGTGGATGTAAACATTGACTTACCTAATGAAAGGCTATTAAGCTGGCTGAATTAATTTGTCTTGTTGAGAAAAATAGTGACATGTGTGATGACGAGACATTCGCTCATCCCAAGTGATACATAATCTGTTTTATATGATGTCCTGTTTCTGTAAAGGCAGAGAGGAGGATAGCATCCATGGTATAAAAGTGGATGATCTGGATGATAACCTAAAGGCAGGATGTAACTCTATGCTCTCCCGTTGAATCCCCTCTACCACTTGGCAGACGTATAGAACTGAGGTTGCTTTATTGGTTTCCCTAATTGGTGCCAGTTTCCATATTCATTTCCAAAACTTACAGTGGCGTAGCGTTCTGTTCATTCTGCGCACATTCATGCTGTCTGTGTGTGTGTGTGTGTGTGTGTGTGTGTGTGTGTGTGTTAAAGAGAGAGGGGGGGTGAAAAAAGAAAAACAAAGATAGAGGGAGCTGCATGTGTAAACGTATGCTGCAACTCTGTGATGACTGTTTGTGCTTTGTTCTGTTTATGTGTGTATAATGAGTCATCAGTGATTGGCCAAGTTGATGTGGTCAGCGATGGAGGCAGAGGGAACACTTTACAGTAAGTGCATCACTGGAAAAGGAGCTCTCTGGGAGGGAGGAGGAGGAGGAGGAGGGGGAGGGACGGATGGGAAGAGATTGGGGGCCGGGCTGGTCAGTATGGAGTGAGAGGAGTGCCAAAAAAAAGAATAAATATGTAAAAAAATAAGACAATAAATGTGGAAATATAAAGAGAAATAAATAAAAGAATAAATATATATATAATGGCAAATAAAATATAAATTATCCCTTAATATTTCCTTATTCTTTTCCCTTTTGCTATTTCCCTTATAGAGCCAGGCTGTCAATCAAATAGCTTTGGGCGGGCCTCGATGCCCAGGCTGAGTAATCAATTCATGCATACATGAATCCTGCTTTGGCAGGAGCTTTTTAGCACAGACAACAGGAAATAGATGTGACACAAAGACTGGATGCTAAATGCCGTAAAAGGAGGGACAGCCTGTAAGTGAGACACAGTCTGAACGCCGTGTGGAGTTAGCTGTGGCAAAGCGTGATATGCCCAGATTGAAAATGTACGACATTAAAATGTGCGTTTGTAATATTTCCGTTACAGAGTGTGGTACCACTCTGTGTGGGCAATCCCTCCACAGAGACTATTCCTGCATTACATGTACATTTAAATAATTCATTTATATTTTATTTGTCATTATATATATTTATTCTTTTATTTATTTCTCTTTATATTTCCACATTTATTTTCTTATTCTTCTACATATTTATTCTTTTTTGTGGCACTCCGATCACTCCATAGCTCAGAGCACACGAGCACATCATTCCTCCACTTGTAGGAGTAAATTACACAAAAATACACAAAGCTCACCACAGCTGAGCACAAAAGCCACCGTGACGGAGGAGCAGAAAAAAGAATACTTTAGATTTAGATAAACACACGTGCAGGGGCTGCAGGAAAAGTAAACAAGGCTAAGGGATTTTTGGCTGGGAACGCGTCACTGGAGACGCTGACGTTGAGGAGCAGAAGGGTAAAACTGCATTAAATTATATAGTGTGATCCACATGGCAACTTGTTTTATGCACATTTAGCAGAGATGACCTATCAAAATCAGAATGGGATCTGGTTTAAAGGAAAATGTATTTACTGCTCACTATACAAACATTAGCTCATTGTGTGATATAATATCTTAGCCCTGAAAGACAACTGTTCAATCAAATGTCCTCAGGTTTCTCACACACACACACTCTCTCTCTCTCTCTCTGGGAGGGGCTGATCAGGGAGGATACACTGCCCTGTGACTACACCCATTACTATTATTCAGCAGCTCTTCCCTGTAAATGTGATAATTATAGGCTTGCCCATTCACAGAACAGCACAAATATACAAACCATGCTGCTTCTGTTTATTCTCCCCGTAATTCCTCCTTTACTCCTTCCAACACTTACTTAATCTCTATTATAAACCAACATTGTTACTCCATTAAGCTGTTTCCTATGTGCACTATGTGTTATATGGTGGCTTGTGAGCATTAACATCTACCTTTTTCAAAATACAAAAAGACAGGAAAATAAAGAATATGAAGCTATTAGGAAATGAGAAGTTTAAGAAAAACATACTTAGTTTGGGTAAACATGTGTGCATATGGTCTGGCGTGCTGATCAATGTGTGTGTCCAAGTATGCATAGCATGCTTGTGCGAGTGTGTGAGTGCGTGTGCGAGCATCCGTGTGTGTCTCAATGTGCGTGTGTGCTGGCAGGCCAAAGCGCCATTGTGCAGAGGCGACCACAGGGCCTCCTTCTCCCCCAACCCACCACAACAAAGAGTAATTAAACGCCGCTGCCTTGCCAGCTGAGGAGCCAACCGCCAGCCACACTTCCACAAACAGGCAGATCTGTTTAAAACCAAAGGGGAGAAGCAATAAAAGCCAACCTACCAAGAGCAACCCCCTCCGATCCCCTTCCGCTGATTCAAACCAGAAGGTGACTGGCTGGCTTCACCCTATCACTCACTATCATCGTTTTACCGTCAGATGTGCAGTTTTACATGCAAACCTTGAAATAACCGTGCAGTGATGTATTACACGTGGGTAGTGCATATCGACTATACAGTCCAGGGTGTTAAAAATCACCCTGGCCTGTATAGTATACATTAGCAACTGAGGAACTTTGATAAGATGTGTTGAAACACAATAAGACTAGCGTGATCACGCTGCACGGCAAAGCTTCATTCAAAACTTCAGTTGTCTCTGTATTACAGTGTTCTTCAGGGTTTGTTGCTGTATGTTTCTTTCAATGACAGGCTACTCTTCTACAGGATGCATACATGGAATTGCACTGTGTTTGTTTGACCTGCCAAAGATCCTTTTAAGGATTAAAGCCTTTTCTTCACCACATTAAAACAGTGGAAATGGTAGCACAAAGTGTACCAGCTTATTTCATTCTCTCATTTTTTGGCGTCTGTCTTTGCCAGGCACCCACTACTGACTATATATACTGTCTGTGTTTTGCAAAATGGTACTGTATTAAATGTTGCATTGTTGTATGATTTAGTTATTGCTAAAAGTAGTTACACCTGCATTCCAAATTATGCTGAAGTAAAAGTATAGTATTATCAGCAATGTAGTGTTAATAATAAAGTGTTATATTCTTACATATTGGATGGTTATTACAGATGCATTAATGTGTAAGGTGTATATTTTTTTACTGTTGGCAGTCTTTGAGACAATATATTCACTGTTGGGTAGTTTAACCTATAAAAAGGCATCATATTTTATAGACCCAAAGGTTTTTATGTAAAATCCTAATCTTCAAAGTAACTGGTGAATGCAGCTATCACGACAAATTGAAAAAGTATAAAATGTCCTTCTGAAATGTGGTGGTGTTAAACTATTAAGTAGCATAAAATGGAAATACTGAAGTAAAGTACCTCAAAACTATCCTTACTGTTCAGTACATGAGTAAATGTATTTAGTTACATTCAACTGCTGCTATGTTGCAACTGTACAAACAAATGGCATCAATAAGGTTTCACAACATGAAGCCAAACCTCTGGAAAAGTATTATAATTC
Organism: Gadopsis marmoratus; assembly: GCA_036023855.1. Lineage (NCBI taxonomy): Eukaryota > Metazoa > Chordata > Actinopteri > Centrarchiformes > Percichthyidae > Gadopsis > Gadopsis marmoratus. Next base: position 57,233 of record JAVQJF010039960.1, on the reverse strand, counting down.
TCTTTTGTCCTTATTTCCTTTTATTATTTATATGAGATAAGAACATCTTAATTTTTTTGTCAAAGTATCAAAATTAGGACAACACGTGCAAATGAATGAATCAATATATAAATGAAAGATCTTAAATAATACAAACACACAAAAACTGTTGTTGAACTGATTCTCCGTGGGGCTCGTGGTCGTGTTTGTCAGGTTTTCATAAAACTTCAGACATTCAGAGATACAAGTCATAGATGGACTATTGTCTGTTTTTGTTGTCTTGTTTCTCTGTGACCCCAGCAGAGGGCAGGAGCGCAGGAACCTGCCATGAAACAGCTGTGAAGCCTGTCCTGGCCCTGGCGTAGCCCAGCCCAGCATAGCCCGGCTCGGCCTGGGTTCAGCGTGGGCCGCATCGCGGTGTCTCTGGTCAGGCAGCCTGGAGCCCTTGGGCGCTGGCAAGGGGTGCGGGCGTCCGGGAGGGGCCCCCTCAAAAGCCATCTACGAGGGGCCACACCCACACGGCCATTACGGTGGAGGCTGTTCTGGGCTTCTCCCGAGGCCGCCCGCCTTCCATTTTTAGAGCAGCAACAGAGTAGACCACATGCTGTGGCTTCAGGAAAGTGGGGGGGGAAGGAAGGTTTCTTCTTTATTTTCAGTCAAAGAGAATTTCTACATTTGCACTCCAGTAGACTCAGAAGATCTTGCTTCCTGATTAAAGTTTTGTCCCAACTTTTGTTCTGCAACAGGGCACTTTTCATTCAACAGAACTAAAACTGCCCAGTACCTTGAATCTGTCTGTTGTAGTCATGTGGTTTGGTGTTTCTCCTAATCGTGAGAGAAAAGATGAACTGAAAGTATTACATTTAGTTCCAAGATCAGTCCTGCACAGTCTCTGTTTTTCAGGAGAGTGTGTGGGTGAAGCGTTGGGTGGTCTAAAGGAGAGAAGACTTGAGCTTCCTCTTGCACACATATGGTGCGGCTTGGCCTTTTTGTTTTGATTTTAGGGGTTTTAGGTTATAAGTAATAAAGCCTGCTTTAGGTACGGCCTGCTTATTTTACCTACCTATAATGTCATTCTATTTCTGTTTTATATGCCCTGCCCACTCTCACCATTTCTATGAGTCCTTACAGCCTTTTTCCATCTCCAGCCTGCTGCACATTCACACTCTGGACCTTGTGCATCTATCAAGTACCGGTTTTGACAGCTTTGAACCCTGCTTTAATCCACAACTCCTCTATTTCTAACCCTGTCTTGACCCCCCCCCCCTCTCTCTTCTTGATCAGTATCACCTGGAGGTCCCCACATCTGTCTCCTCTCCAAAAGAGGAAACACAAGTCAAGAACACTTCACTTCTGATCCACACCATCACTCAATAGACGGGTGGACATCTGATACTCTTGGTCACCCATCTAGAACATAGAGACGAACGCACTCTTTCGACCCATTTGAAGATACTATCCCTCTCCTGCAGCGTAATATGTGTCTCATAAATAAACAATCCTTCCAGTCCTCCAAACCACATCGTTGTGGCACTAAGACATCAAATATAAAGCTTTGAACAATTCTCTGTTAGTAAAGGAGCTAGAGAGATGGAGGCTTTCTCTTGTGAGTGGCAGACCACAGAACTGAAGAGGATCTCATGAGGGAGCAAAAAAGAAATTCTATACAGACAGAAAGATTCACAGTTATAGTTACAGGCGCTCACAGTGGGATCATACTCATTTATGAAGTAAAGCCTGTAAATGTACAGGCAGTGGTGGAAGAAGTGTTCAGCTCCTTTATTTAAGTAAAAGTACCAATAAAACAATCTCAACTCATTACAAGTTAACGTCCTTGAATAAAAGTACAGAAGTATTATCAGTGGCTTGTTACATTGAAAAGTGCCCCCTGTGACTGATATATCATTATCTATGACATTATTAATTGTTAGCAGTGAAGCAATAATGCATAAGCAGCATTTTACAGCTAGTATTAACTACTTTATGTACAGTTAGCTACTGTAGTCCAATGGCTTCCAATTTAAGGGTCAGGCCCCTCCAATGCATCTCAATGCATCTGAGAGGTTGTAAGATGATTAATGAATGAGGTAGGAAAGAAGAAAAAACAAAGTTATTCTAAATAAATATGTTCCTTTTCTTAAATCTTTTAAATTTTTTGTTAAGAGGGGAATTGTGTGTTTGATGGAACTGCTAACAACAGAACAACATTTTGTAAGAGTCACAAGCCACTGATTTAACTTTTAACAAGGCATTTTACTTTATAAACTTATTATATGATTTGCAATGTCAAATGTTCTGAAAAGCAGCCAGCAACTGCACCTGTCAGATAAATGCTGTAAGTGAGTAGGCTTTACCAAATACTGAGTAAGAGTCAGATTATTTCAGTTAAACAGGCACATCCAAGAAGGGAGTTCACTAAACGAAGGAGAACGGAAGTTATTTCCAGGGTGAGGGGACCAGAGATGACTGCTGGTGGCGCACACACGACACATGGAACAGATCACACGAGTCGCATTTGACCGTACGAAATAAAGTAACCCAAAAAAGAAAGACCTCAATTTACTCCCTTTAAAAAACCCTCCCCTCCTTTTGGCAGGGCTCCACCAAGGAGTAATGAGCTCCCACCCAAACCTCAGCACCAGCTGCTGTCAGTGTCTGGGGGCACTGACTAAATATGTATAAACCAGCAGGGGGGGAGAGGGGAAGGTGGTGGGCTGCCTTGTGGGGTACAGCTTCTGACAATGACAGTGTTCAAAGAAATCAATAAGGGTCCATGTGTGATAGCAGAAAGCAGCTATTTGATCAGAGGGCTCACAGCAAGGAAACAGGCTTAATTGATGAGTCAGATGAAACATGTGGAAGCATGCGAACACACACACACACACACACACACACACAACATGGACTTCTAACTCACACATACGAGTTATTGCTGCCCCCCTGGTCTCAGCCACACTTGAGTCTTTATGTGCTGGTATTTTCTTATGTGACTTGGTTTGCACATGTAGCCAATCATGTTGAATAATCCACAATGGTTACAAACTTCACTAAGTGTTTGATTTTTTTTTTTTTTAAACAATGAGAGAAAGTGTTTCGGGTAAGATCCGAGGCAATGCTCAAGTCATCCAGATCAAGTCTCAATTTCATGATTAAGGCCGGGTATGGCTGAAGCAAACTGGTGTTTCCCGGAGGCCGTACGTACCAGTGGAGACCCTGTACGAATCAAACATATCAGTAGAAAAAATAGTTTCTTTGTTTTTTGGCCAGCGCTAACTGAAAAGGGAAAGTCCAAGCCATGTCACAAGTCTTCAGAGGCAAATTGCAAGTCCTTCAGGTCTGAATGCTGACCATAAACACAACATGTAAACATTTTCCTTTCAAAGCTGTGTTACAGTACTAATGGCATTTACTTAGCTGAGACCAATAATACACAGGTCCAATAAATAAATATTCAAGCTGTCTCAAGTCAAATTAAGTCTTTAGGGAGTTTCAAGCAAGTAAAGTCTGAAGTTCTCACGTTTGTGACTTAAGTCTGAGTTTGAGTGTCATGTATCTCTGCCGTATAATAAAATATGTTGCCATTTTTTTTGTTTTCCACCAAAGAATTAAACATTTCCCACACAGCAGTTTAATGGAGATCCCAGTGTGGCTAGTGTAAGACATATAAAAGTTTTTTTTTCAAATATGCAGCGCGAGTTGCTTAAGATGTTAAGGATCAAACACATGTCCAACCGTGCCACACTGCGTGCATGTTGCTTCACTGAGAACATGCAGTGTCCAGTGAAAAGCGTAGTACTCCTCAAAGTCCCTCTCATTTCACAAAGTATGTATAAAGAGATATTGAAGGAGACTGTCATTGCGCCATCCTGTGCAATTGCATGCATGACGCCTGTTGGGGCTATTAGGTGGCCGCAGGTCTTCTCGACAGACAGGGAGATTACAGGCCAGATGTCAGCTTGTATACAGCAAGAAGGCGGTGGACTGGGATTTGTTTGGGAGTAGATGGACTTCTGTGTTTCTGGAGCTGATACTTGCATGTGATACCCTGCATGAAAGACAACATATCAGGCATGTTACACAACATCCAAAGTGGGATAATAACTTCTGCAAACAGTAAAAGATGCTGGAGGGGGGGGGGGTTGTCAGACTGAAATTATGTTGCTCTTTAGAAATAATATTCGAAGTAATAAGCAGCGGGAAACATTTAGCTTCTTTTCTATTTGCATTCTTATACTGTGGGGAAAGGATTACTTTCACCTCATTGCTACATGTGATCACCACCATGTCTGGTGACTGAGTATGTTCTGTCCACTGGTTCAAATGCAGCTTGTTGGTGGTTGAATTACTCAAAAACCACCAACATGCCCCAAAGTAGAGACAGACCACTCGAGCCGGGCAGGTCATTTATATTAAAAGCATGTTGTCGCTTTTCATGTCTGACTCAAAAAAGGCCTAAGTGACTAACATCTGATGCCATAATCTGCGGAATCAACAGCAGTACAAATGAACATGATATTCACTGGTGCGTTGTATAACCCACCACCCTCTCTCTCTCTCTCTCTCTCTCTCTCTCTCTCTCTCCCCCTTTCTTTCTGTCTATACATCTCCCTCTTTCTCTCTTCTCCCCCACTTCTCTCGCTCTCTCATTTTCCGTTGACAAGCTCACTGAATCTTTGACCACACAGCCTGGAAAAATAGCACGGAGTCATGCTGCAAGGCAAGTCTATCCCTGACCCTGATTCCCTCTCACCACATTTCCATCAGCAGCGAAGTAAAACACATCTAATCATTTCAATTTTCCCCCTCCGTCGCAGTATTATTAACATTGTTAATTTTCTGAGGGTTACAGCCCAGAGGGGAATGTCAAGGGAAATGCATTATGGCGAGATATTCCATTGATCCGCCATTATACACACTTACTTGGTTGCTGTAATGGCCTAATGATACCAAGAGGCCAATTTAAAACCAATGTAGAAAACAGACGGCCATTCACCCCCAAAAGAAAGATGCATTTAAAAACCAAGATGTCAATGTATAGACACAGCCCAACATCTTAGGAGTCCCACTGCTGTTTCATGCTTGTTTGCACTGCAGCACTGTCTCGTTACCACCAAGACGAATTATCTGGCAAACCTTTCACTACTATTTCAAAAAAGATGCCTGCTGGATGAACTTGCTAGTAGTAATGTGTGCAAAAGGAAGCATTCCTGCAGGGCTTGAATTACTCTGATATTTAACTTATACTTTATAAGAAACAAAATAGCAGGGCAAAAATGTACCAGCACATAAGTAGATCCTTTAAAATAGCTCTCTAACTATATATTCTAATACAATTCACTGAGCTATGTATTGGAAATGAAGACACGGAAGCTTAAGTGGAAAGAGGTCAAACTAGATTGTTTTACATGGAAACATCTGAAATAAAGAAAAAATCAGAAACAAAGTCAAGTCAGATTACTTTTCTCTTGTTATCTGGCTGCCGCACAGTTGTCCTCAAACAGCAGTGTCCTGTGCAGTGGATGGGATTTGAACAGTTACTTCAGTGAAAAATAACAAAATAATTTACAGAAACAGGTCGGACTGGATATTAGTGGATACTAGTGCTAATTAAATTATCTGACTTTTGGTACTAATACTAAGACTATAGTTTGAAGATTATAAACATATTTTTCTACTTTATTTTAACTCAAAAATACACAAAGCTTCTCAAATGCATCCGTGTTTAATGTCTCAATGCAGTCTAAAATGAGCAAAATGATGGATATATGACATTATATATAATGTCTGATCAAAGCAGAGCTAAACAAGAGCATGAATCTGACCAAGCATTCATTGCAAAGTACCTAACTGACAGTTTTCAATTTCTACAGACACATGAATTCAGTACTCCATCACTTAATAAGGTTTGGTGTCCTAGTAAGAGGAGTTTATGTAATTAGACATCTCCTTTGTATGCTTCATCACCTCTGTCTCCTTATTGCCTCTCACAGACTTCACAAAGGACAAGGAATGCCAATTTACCCTCTCATCACCAGGTTTTTCTTTCCTGTGGTGATAGCAAAAGGTGAACTATCCTGAGACAAAGTAGACTCTATCTCCTGTCAGAGGACTTGGGTGAAAGGAAACAAACGCCGCACTCATTGCCATCACTTCAGTGAACTTGTTACTGGGAGTGGTTTCATTTTCTGTAGAGCTGAGCAACCAGAAGAATTTTTGCCAGCGTGAAACGGCTCAACGAGAAGGTTTGCTCGGAAAAGTTGACCACTGGTGAACATGATGGCGACAGTTTTACCAAAGTGAAACATTGGTAAAAGCCAAAACAAGGCTAAACATTCTGCCAGCGACAATCATAATGCACAAGAAGTCGATGCCAAGGCTTTGGAATGCTGGGGCAGTCTGATATCTTACACGCACAATAAGGACTACAACACAATAAGGACTACAACAAAGTCATTGTGAATAATTAAATCAATGAATTGTAATCATAATGTACAAGCACACCGACAATATATGTATGTATACCGTTTTGGTAATGAAGTACTTATTGCCTTTATGTTTGCTTATTCATATTGCCAAAGGTGAATAAAGGTTGGTGCTCTTGAATCCAGGCTTTAGAAGGAGTGGCGTCAGGTGTAACCAAGGTTCAAAGGAATATCAAAAGGAACAGATGGCTGAACACTGACAAAGAAGAAGAGGCTCTTAAGAGGCCAAAGAAAAGTATCAATTTACAGTATTAGGCTACTTGTGTGTAGGCCCATCGTCAGCACAACTTGGTCTGAAACATGTGATAATTTGATTCACTTTTGCATCTGAAGAACCCCTTCTTTTTTTTTCCTGTCTACGATACGGAGAGATTTAATACAAAACAAGACAAGTTCAATGTTATCCATTAAGACCACTTGCTATCATACACAGATCAAGTCAAACACAAAGTACTGGTATATCTGGTTACTTCAGATCCCAGAACTGAGACACAATGTGCTTGAGTTATACTGTATGTATGTCATGTCAATTGCCTATTGGGGCAGAATCAACTAGGAAGCATAGAAAAGTACTATGAAGGTTGGGGTCGTGAAGGAGAAAACTGCACGCTCTCAAGCAATGATTTTTGTTAATTCAGCAATCACATGCCAGTTGTTGCATTCAACCTGGCCTGGCCTAATGAGCTAGCAACACTAAAAAAACCTGGAACTACTAATATATCTGATAGCTGTCATATGGACATCAACTATCCATACGAAACATATAATCAGCCCTGGGGAACCATAATCGTGCCCACCCAACGCCCCAAGGTTCATCAAGACTGCAGTGCCTACTGTACGTACCCAAAAATCTAAACCACACAGAGCAGAAAATAGTAAATAGAGCAGAGAAAGCTTTTTGAAGAGGCTCTTAAGAGCTTAACGCATTCTCTAATTATAGATCTCACTTGCTCTCTTTTGAAGAAAACTGTAAATGGGAACACGCCAAAGTTTTAGATTACTACAAATCCTATAAAAATGAGGAAAAGCGTCCTGTTGCGGACCACATTGCAGCAGTATAGGAGCATGTTTTACCTTCCCTCTCATTTCATTTAAATGTAAATCATAAAGCACTGATGAACACTAAGAAGAGAAGGAACAGTTCACTTAAAGACTTGCACCAGGAACACACCATGTGTCAAATGAGAGGGGAAGGAAACGCCTGTACGCCTGTGTATGATGCCTGTACGTGTATTAGTGAGGATCTGGGCAGGAGATAGAATATTTATAGGACACATTATTGCTTATATTTCTTAGATAGATAGATAGATAGATAGATAGATAGATAGATAGATAGATAGATAGATAGATAGATAGATAATGACACTTTCCCTTTAGTTTAAAGTGAAGTTTATAGGTTATATGACTGTGAGCAACAGTCCTGTTGGAGTGTAAACGACTGCATGTAGCAGCCTTTGTTCTTCTACTCACACCCCTTCTGAAATAAAAAAATAAAGGGATGAAGGTCAGTTGGGGAGCAGACTGCCAAATATAGCCGCTGTGTTCATGTGAGGGCCAGACTCTCCAAGACGACAAGCCCTGTTCTGACCATGCCCTGTAATTGAGGAGAAAATAAGGACAGAAATTATATGTTTATTTTTGACAACAATTTTAATCTTCTGTGCTCTGCTTCAGAAAATGAGACGCCCACAAAAAGGCGCTGAGAATCTGTCTCAGGCGAGACCGAAAGTTGAGTTTTTGTCTCTTTGAACAAATAAATGGAATTCTAAAATGAACATGCCCTTTACCTGAAACACGTGACAGACTGGGCTCACATATATATCTATATATCTATCTTCAGTTTATTAACATGGCAGTTTAATAATAGCATATTAAATGAGATTACTGAATTATAACTGAAATAAAATCATTCTTCTTACTAAATTTTTTCTCCAGATACTCAAATTAAGATACACTAGTCATTTTGAAATAATATTTTTGTGAGAAGCGTTTTATTTCCCTCCTTTCTTGTGTTCATTATGACACTGGTGTTACACTTTATGGGGCAAAGTTGTTGAAAATGTATGCATTCTTTGATCACATTTGACTGATTGATCACTATGAATATTTGATGTATGTAAATGTGGCACTAGAAAACTGTGTCAGACAATAAAAAAAAGAGTAACACTTTGGGGGGTTTTTCATACTGCTTTGTTGAACATAATTATTTTGTATTTAATAAAAATAAAAGATAAACCTAAAGTTTTAAAGTGAACCAATAGGGAGTTACGATTCTTGTCGTGATTTTAAAATGGTTTACAGTCAGTTTAACACGCAGAGAGACCACAGCCACCATCCTACATGCATGAAGCAGCTTGGGGACGAAACGTTAAATTGGCAAGTCAGCTAAATGAGGCCAAAACACATTTTCAGATTTTCCACTGAGCGATTTTGATCCCAGACTCGAAAATCAACAATGACAGAAAGATATTTGGACGATTTTGAAACACCACTTTGGCAAGCCTCGACGTTTTAACGTTGTCCAACTCCCTGACAGCTAAACTCTTTCCTTCCTTCCTCTTTCTATCAGACGGCTCACTTGAGGAAACAGTCGCCGATCTCGCGCTCGTGAAGTCGCCGTTTGAATTCATTTAATTTGACGCGATAATCTCTTCTTTATTTTATTTAATGACTCGACCCTTCCCTTCTCCGCTTGTCTCTGCAGCTCGGGCTCTTTAACCATCGCAGTTAAAGCCTAAAAAGGCAGTTAACTGCATTTAAGAATATTGGAAGCAGAGAGACGGTTGAAACCAGAATAATAAAATCTCAGATGGAAACCACAGACTCGGTCAGCTTAATTTTATTTATTTATTTTGTGTGGGTGTGTGTGTGTGTGTGTGTGTGTGTGCGATTTATGTGGCGCAGGCCGAGGCTACATGGCCTTTTGTTATGTTTCCTCTCTCGCAGGAAAACGGCGCAGAGCTTTAGTCGGTTTCTCGCTTCTTATTTACAGCAATGTGCCCTAAAATAGGCACGAATGCAATTTGCGGCGTGTCTGAATGTGTTGTCTTACAGCAGAAACCTGGCGAGGTGTCCCCCCCCCCCATCAGACCCCACTGGACTGATCCCAGTGGAAAAGAAATGATGCCAGTGGAATTGAAATAACGTCCACATGGTGATTGATGAGAAACCCATTCATGCATTTATCTTTGAGCGCTGATTCGACACTCTGCCGTGTGGGGAGGTGGGACGTCCTCTTCCTACCCACCAATCTCCGTCCAGCTCTCGGCTCTTGTCGCCGCTGCGCGAGCCTTCAAAGAGCCCGGAGCTCTGTAATTAGGGGGCGGGGCCCTCGCGCCTCAAAACACTTCCCCGCGCTAGTTGGTGCCCAACTTCTCCCAAACTGTCCCGGGACTCAGACCTGCGCTCCCTCCCGCTCCCCTCAGCGTCCTTAGGATTTTTGTTTCTCAGGGATGGCCGCATCTATTCTGGAGGCAGGGAATGTAATTGTAAGTAGAATTTCTCTTCTTCCTCACACAACCAGCAGGAGTTTATGTTATAAAGTTTGGTTTGAAGGTGTTGTATTATAATGCAGCAAGAAAACATGACTGAGTGTGAATCTGTGACATAACAGGATAAGGAAAATCACAATGTGCATTACTGAGGAAACATCTTAATGGTGGGTGATTTGCATAAACTTGGGGCTGGCGAGCTCAGTGCCATGAAACTTTACTGCTCAGGTCTTAACCTCTGTTCATCAAATGCCTAAAGGATTTACATTTCCTCCAGGCATATTAATTCTCTATATATGCAAGAGCAAAGAGAAAATTATAATTTGATAACAAGATATCGCACAATGCCATCAGAAGCTGTGCTGTTGTCTGCGGGTGGAGCGAGAAACTAAGAGGGCAACTGTAGGAGTAATAAAATAGTCTGTGATGAAACATTATCAACCTGAAAACTGGGCTGACCCCAGGCTTGTCACCTCTGAATGCAGCGGCACCATGGTCACATGTCTTAAAGTTATGATAATACTTGAGCCAAAGTCGTAGGCTACAGGACTAAAAAGACATGTGGTGCGACTGGAGTTGAAAACACAACATCTTTATTCCCCATAAGATTATCACAGTAGTCTTGTAATGATACCACAGCAGGTAAAGTACAATAACATCAGTAAACTCACCATTACATGTTGCAGAAACACTGTGAAGTTCTCTATAAATATAAAAGGAACATGATAGCGAGTATTTCCATGAGTTATATCCACATGTACCGTGTGTGGTCGCAATAGAAAGGAACACATCTGATATGTTGTTCTATGGTGTAAGTTACCTGCCACATGGAAAAGGCAAATACTAGAGAAAGTATTACATAAAATAATGTATTTATGTGAAGTGAAAGTCCTTTCTTAGTGACTTAGTCGGATATAACCAAGAATTTGTTCACATGAAGTGACATGTACATACAAATATGTATGAAAATTAAACAGAACAATGGTTGAGACCGTTGTGACACAATGTACCATCAGCTTGTCTTACATCCTCAGTGCTATGGTGACCAGTAGAGGGGGGAAAAAAACATGCCTGACAAGTTGTCTGTGTCTGCTATAAGTGAGACACAGTTACAGTTAATAATACAGTGCCCTATACATGATTACACAATGTATGTAGGCGAGCGTGAAGACAAAACTTTACAGCAAACATGAATGCAAACTTAAGAATAGCTTGTAGATAGTGGTTTAAGTGAAGCCTCCTTTGCTGAGCAGAGCAGAACCTATACGAGCATAAACATTCGCAGCTTGAAATTGCCCTGACCACTGAAAACTGAGAGCGCAGGAAAAGCCAGCGGTGGCAGTCAGACATACGTTTTTTTATTAGAGTTGACACTGACAGAAGCAGCAGCAGCAAGCAGCCATTTCCTGCAGCCCGATGGTCTCATTTTCTCCCTTGTCTCCTCTTCCCCAGGAAGACGCACGCTATGGCTCCAGTCCTCTGGCTATGTTAACTGCTACCTGTAACAAGTTTGGCAGCACAAGCCCCATCAGGGATTCAGCTACACCCGGTAAGACCGGCAGCACTACTCCAATAAAGAAGTCCTACAACATGACCTCTGACCTTCAGACAGCTAAGAGCGGGCGGACCGCAGACGGCAGTGGCCTGGCGGACTCCTACACTGGCTCCTTCACCACAGCTGGAGGAGGCGGCGGCGGGCTGCTTACCCCTACTGGAAGCCCCCCTCCTTCAGCCGGAGGCTACACTACAGAATATAACCCTTTCTCCCACTCCTTCCAGACCTCCGTCTCCCAGGACCCGTCTCTTTTAGTGTCCAAGGCCCACGCTACGGCCGACTGCCTCACCAGTGTCTATACCTCACTGGATATGACGCACCCCTATGGCTCCTGGTATAAAGCCGGTATCCACCCTGGCATTACTGCTGCTCCAGCTAATGCCACATCCTCCTGGTGGGATGTCCACCCCAACTCCAACTGGCTGTCAGCAACCCAGCCCCAGGCGGACGGAGGCCTCCAGGCTTCCCTGCAGCCTGTAGCACCCCAGGCCTCCCTTAGCCCACAGCTGCCCAGTTACAGCACCGACTTTACATCACTCAACCCAGCTCCATACCCTTCTGTGGGACTGGGCTCCTCCTCACACCTCCTCCAGCCCTCCCAGCACATGCTTCCCCAGGACATGTACAAGCCCAAGCCTGTGCCAAGTGCAGGGCTGATTGAGAGTCCCATGGGCCTAAAGCCTGCTAGGGGATCAGGGGGCTACAGTGGAGGGGGCGCGCCCACCAGGTCCTCATGTGACTGCCCCAACTGCCAGGAGCTGGAGAGGCTGGGGGCCTCGGCTGCATCCCTGAGGAAGAAGCCGGTGCACAGCTGCCACATCCCAGGCTGTGGGAAGGTCTACGGCAAGGCATCCCATCTCAAAGCCCACCTGCGCTGGCACACTGGCGAGCGGCCCTTTGTTTGCAACTGGCTGTTCTGCGGGAAGCGCTTCACCCGCTCGGACGAACTGGAGAGGCACGTGCGCACCCACACGCGGGAGAAGAAGTTCACCTGTCTACAGTGCAACAAGCGTTTCACACGCAGCGACCACCTCTCGAAGCACCAGAAGACCCATGCGGATTCTGCAATGCAGGGGAAAGCTGTAGCTATGGAGGGAGACACAGATCCCAGGAGTGAAGAGACCACAGAGCTCAACACCAGTGCTGTACCCACCAATCCTGTCACTGACCAAATCACCAGCGGAGATGAGAAAGCTGGCACACCTAATGGAGTGGAGAACAGCAGTGGACTATTGGAGATCTAACTTCATTAAGTCTTCTATCTAGTACTATTTTGAGACGTGGTGGGTTTGTTTTGTATGGTGACAAATTCACCTTTTAAATAAAAAAAGACAGTATTTTGTTTCAAGACATACAAAGGATATCACACCATGTTTGAAAGGACGTGATATGATAAGTCACTGAGCGTGTTGCAGGTAGCAATCAATTCATTTTCTCTGGACCACACACACGCACACACACAGACAAGCATCAGCAAGCCTGCAAACCAATGCACAAATGTATGCAGACACAAATGCACATGCAAATAAGAGCAACTAAGGACGTACATGAACACAAATATAACATGCGCAGAAATAACTGTGCAGATGTGCAAGCATGTATATCGCATGTATGCATGCCACGCACACACAGAAGTGTGCCTGCACGCACACACATACATGTAAACACGCTCATGCACACATTTTGTAGCCTATAGACATTTTCTGCCTTTCAAATGAGACAAACCACCGGGGAAATTTAATCTGCAAAAGCAGAAGGAAAAGAGCTCTGAAGCCGCAAAAGGAAAGTAGTTTTAGAAGGAGACTTATGGTTAGGACGATGGAGTTGATGGAGCATTGCATGCCTAGAGAAAAATCGGATTTTCAGCTGTACTTTGATACTTCTTCAATATTCTTGAAGCAATCAATGGACAGTCTTACTGCTTCTTGTTGCCAAAGACATTTTGATGTAAAAGGTTTTGCATTTCTCTTTTCGTTTCTGTTTGCTTTTTACTATGTCTAATTTAATTTCATATTTACATAAATAATCTAATTTATGTCTTAAATTATACACATGGAAGATTATCTGCAGGAAATATAATGCCTGATATTGCAAGATGGTTGAAGCTGGCCAAAAAATGAAATAAAATGCATTAAATTAAGCTTTTTTTTTCCTTATTTATTAGTTATAATGTGGAGTTTGAGGCTATGATGTTAAAGATTTATTTATAGATCTTGTTAGATGTGTGTGTAAACTATTTCTATATAATCTTTTAATTGTGATGTCTTCCACACCTGATAAAGTAATGATTAATAAGGGTTTCTCCTTGTTTGTACATACTATATATTTACAACAGTATATAGATATTGTTAGGTGTGCTATTTTTGTACTTTTTCTTTTTTTTTACGTATTTTCTATATTTACTTTAACTTTCCACAATGAAATCTCTATGGTGCATCAGTTAAAAGAAACCGAAACATTAAAGCTTAATTTGTTGTTGCGCCTGATAGAATTGAACTACCACTGCTGATTTGTTGTGAAATGAGTGTATAAGAGACTGTAAATAGTGTTAAATCATTAAACCTCGTAAAAGTGAACATGTTGAAAAACTTGTGGTATGTGATAATGACAATTTTGGTTCTTAGAAATGTAAAGAAATGTCAAATGCATTTTTCATCGCTGGTGTCATTTTCTATGCAAAATGGTGTACATACAAATACAAAAAAAGAAAAAGAAAAGCAGTCGTTCTTTGAGCATGAAGCTCCCTCCTCCACGCTTCATCCCCTCCTCTCCTCACCCACTGTCGTTCTTTTCATATCTTACTCTATTTCCACCTCACCATGGCCAACCAAATACTTTCATTATCTTTTGCAGCACAAACAAAGCTGTCCACTGAAGTGAAGTCTTAACTCCACACAATGACCCCCTTTCAGAGAGCCACTGTAGTTACACTCAAGACAATTACTCCACTCTCTAGCTTGAGAGGAGTAATTACTGAGAGCGATGCTCCAGCAGAGTCAATAGAGAGGAGAAGAGGGGATTAGGACAGGGGAGCTGTGCTTGTATTGTTTATTGAGGGAGGCGGTCAAACAAAGGACCCCGATTAAGGCAGGGTGCAGGACGAAAGACGTGATGTTGATTGTGGACTGTCAAAAATCTCCCATTTGAAACTGTGGTGCTTGATGACATTTTCTTGCATTTGTGCAAAAGTTAAAGTCACGACAAGTGGCATTTTGAGTGTCTTTCTGTCCAGTTGTCTGTCAGGTCATTGAGGCTATACTGCAGACTAATAAAAATACTTGAGGTGGGTGGACTCTGCATTAAAAGAAAGAGAGCCTCAGTATAGACTAAATGAAGCCTGCAACAGATCTGTTGTGTAGTATAACAGCGCCAGACAAAGAATTATTCAAAGAGTGGGAATCTTTAGAACATGTTAATGACTGTAGTTGGTGACAGGTGATGGTTGAAATACATGATAAGCACGTAAAAAACTATTTCAGAAATAAGTTAAAATCTTTCTCTCCATTATATTTCTAAACCACATGATTTTACCACTCCTAAAAAAAAGAAAAAGACAAAGGGCTAACAACATTTTTATATTAAAGTAAAGAGTTTCATCACAGAGGTGGAGACCTGCAGCTGGAACCCCCCTGAAGCTACTGACTCTCCTGTTGTAACATTTACACTTCCCAGGCTGCATGGTTCCAATTTAGGGCTTCTAATGAGCTGTAGTTGAGGTCAATTTATATAAAACGTCCCGGGGCCGACTCTGTCATCAGGGGCCAACATGTTTATGGTGGTCTGAAGTGGGCGCACGGTCGAGTCCACAACATAAAAGGCAAACAGGGGGAATGGGGTAAGAGTAGGGTGTGTCAGGCCAGCCGGTGAGGGTGGGTTAAGAAGACGGTCAGTGGCTTTTAAAACCTCTGCTGCTACTGGTATTTTCTGCCTGTTTAAAATACACTCCCTCAGCAGCAGTGGTGGCATACTGCAGCCTTAACTTTATTTTTACTTCTTTTATTTAGAAAGCCAGGAAACATTAAGTGTTGCTTCAAATAAAGTCATAAAAAGGAAAAATATACATGGAGTGACACAGGGGCAAAAGAAGAAGCAGGACAATCTGTTCCATATGGTTTGCCCACTCGTGCCCCTGTACTCCATTTACAGAATTAAGTCACTGCAGGCGTGTTAGGAATAAAAAAGCTTATTCCAGAGGATCCCAGACACACCTGTTAGAGCCATCGCGCAGCCCATTTCGGACCCAACTAACACGAAGAAGCAATTTTTAAACACTCGCGCAGCAGTGTTTAGTTTAGTCAGAAGACATTATGAGCTACATAAACGTCTGCTTAATGAATTACTGCTGCAGGCAGTTTCTGCTTTCTGAGATTCCAGCTCATTTACTCATCATGGATATATGTTGAACAAAATGCTAATGAATCTCCTTTTCCCGTAAAAAAAGAAAAAGAAAAAGTAAAACAATGCACTGTGCTCTGACATGGCCACAGGCACTAAAACCTACAGATGAGTGCAGGGCGGGTGGGCGGGGGTTTGTGGAAGCCATAAGGCAAGACAAAAGCACAGGTGTCTGCAGGTGTGACTGGGGCTCTGTGGGCAGAGCGGGGGGGGGTTAGAAAGGGGAAAGAATGTGAGCACGCCCACAGGCTTAGCAGTCAGGCCAGAAGTAAAAACAAGATAAGGCTTTTTGGCAAAGAGGAAAGGTAAACTGACCCGAGTGAACCATAACATGACCTGGAGAGCAGAAGAGGTCACCCAGGCTACATAAAAGAGGAAAACATAACAGATAAGAGAGGTCAGGAGGTAAAAAGGTCATGTTATCTTGTCGATTATATCTGTGCTTCTCATTTTTAGCCACTTGTCAGGAGCGGAAACAGCACTACACATTACAAAACAGAACAATAGATGTGTCTCAGCGATTAAAAGCTTTTCTTCATTTATGCAGTAACGTCAGTACACATTGTGGCACCACGCCTTTGAGTCCAGCTGATGCAACTGTCTTGTGTCTTGCAGCACACCTTCCGATCTGTCCTCACTGAGTCATTATCACATTGGTGCCAGAGGTTAGACCACCCTCTCACTTTTGACAAAACTAACAGCAGCCTGGGTGTCTTGCATCATCAAATTTGGGAGTGCTCTTCATTCTTCCAACTGTAACCATGCAATGTGCACAGTCTTTTCCAGGCTTTAAAGTTTAAATGGAGTCCTCTCTTACTGCCCAATACACCAAATGCAGCACTAAATGAGGCCATTTTGTTTATAGGGACTGTGGGAGGGTTGTGGGTGACTCTGTGTCCTTTAAAAAGATAATATGCTTCCCATTTAATGGCCTCCGGATGACAAATTGCTTCCAGGGGAGAATTAAGTTAAGAAAATTGCATGTGTGACACATAAAGACACATCCACTCTACTTAACATGTTTGACATCCATAATTCAATTATATGCAGCAGTAGGTACAGTTAGGAATTTTTTTAATGACATTTGCCCATGAGGCATGAATAAAGTACATGCTTTGGCTCTTTATCAGTATTTCTCATCATGTAACATTAATATATATTTACCAATCATGAGAAATGATTAATTTTACATACAGGTTTCAGATTTAAGGTCACTTAAGAGGAACTATAGTGAGAGCATATACATACAGTAAAGATGGTTTACTTCATTTTGGCCACAGTGCAAGGTTTTTTTCATAGACAAGAGCAATAGCCCTTAAGATCTTGGACATGGCTGGAAAAACACTTGGCTAATTAAAACCCAATAACTTACAAATATCTAGAGCGCCCAGAAACTGTTCTGTCCTTCTGAAAATGCTTACTATCTTGATGGTATTCTGACTGACATACAACCCAAACCATTCTTGTTTGCTTTTTCGTTTTAAGTTCAAGCCACTAAATACTTCCTTGGAACATTTTAAGTGAAGGGATTCAAGAGAGACAGAAAAGGGGAGGTGGATATGTAAAAACACGAAATCCTCAGGAGAGAGGGTAGAGAAAACAATCAGAAAGACCTGCCACTAAACGCACAGCGGTAAGTGAGAAAAGAGAAGATGGCCAAATAGCAAATTAATCTGGATTTGGATCAACTGAATAAGGAAAAAGAGTCGGGGGGGGGGGAAGAGAGAGAGACAGTAAGACAGTGAAAGAGAGAGTCAAAATGCAGAAAAAGAACTGAGTGATTTGGGTTGGAAGCAGGAGCAGGGAGCCAGGGTTGGCAGGGTTTTGGTGGAGGAGTGTGGTGGTTCAGAAGTCCTCCAGCGCGAGGCGCCAGTGTGTCCGGCGGGGGCCCTGACCATGAGCTGCCTCACCCCCCCAGAGACACGGCCACAAACCCCCTCTCCCCCTTCACCACCAGCACCGCCACCCATCCAACCCAAAACCCACTGGCAGGCAGCGCTTCACTGAAGCTGCTGCTGCATGTTTATTTAATATTCTGAAGAAATTGAAATATCTTTGTGGGTTAACACACACACACACACACACACACACACACACATACGTTCACACACACATCACCACCACAATATATAAATAAAAAAAGTAGAGTAATAACGTTCTCTTGATCTGAGGCCAAGAAAAGAGTCGGAGAAAATCTTTTTCAAATGGTGTTTTCAGAAGAGTAGAGGGAGGAGCGTGAATGTCTGACACTGCATGTCGCCTGAGCAGGCGGCATGTCTCCGACTGACTCCCACAGAGGAGAGAGAGCATTACTAAAGTGGTTGACAAACAAGAAATAGTTCCCATGTGACAGGAACAGAGTAAGTCTGAAAAATAAATAAGGCTAAATATTTAAAATTGCTGGTAGATTTAAATGTCAGTTCCATCATACATGGATTTTGGAAAAAAAAAGGCATTTCACATGTTAAGCAATATAGCAGCTCTGAGTGTGTGGTCTGCGAATGAGAACACGTATATGAGGTATTTGTGAAGTGTTAAATGAACAAATGTGCATGCCAGCCGTTTTCTGTCTGTGTGTGTGTGTGTGTTTGTATATTCATGCATGAGTGCACGCACACATCAGTAATGAGTCTCTGATCATTACAAAGCAATTCCTTGAGACAGAAATCCCTTAAACAGCCTTGGGTTTTTGGGGCTTCATGCTATGGCCCCTTCTGTCTCCTCAACAGCCACCAACCACCACTGCTGCCAAAAATAACACAGGAGCGCCACTCGAACCCGCGCCTCACCACAGCACAGCTTGGCCGCAAGAGAGGGATCAAAACACACACAAAAAAGGAAACACATCATATTGTAGAAGGAGGGGAAAAAAGAGGATTCATACAGCTCCATGCTTGAAGATATCTACTGATGATTTTGGCAGCCAAAGAACCACACATGCTAATGCACCAGGCCAAGACGGCGAAAAGGAAAGTGTGTTTGTGACTATTTGTGCAGCATACACTTTGGATGTACTGTAGCTGCTAAGACCGTTTTCATTTCTGATCTCATTCAGTCAGTGATTTAACCACAAGCTCAATAAAAACACTTCCATTATCACGTTATAGGTCAATAAATTAGGGCTTTCAACTGACAAATGAAGGCCAGGCGAACAAAGCAAATTAACGCTGAAAGTATGAATAATGAGTAGGAGGGGTGTATTTTGGTCACAGATAAATCATGGTGCTTTGATTGTAGGTTTGGGAGTTCAAATGGGAGACAACTTTACTCATTGTCATGGCCCGTTCACTTTGTGTTGCACTTGGCAAAAAGTGCTTATCCACACTGACACACTGATGCCAGTGAATGAAGCGATCAGCTCTATTTCAACGGTGGCCAGAATGGGTTTACGAGCAAACCATCGTGGCACTAATTGTCGAGCCACAGCAGAAATAAAGGAAATGATGGAAAGGTGGAAAATGTACTGAAGACTTTTATGGAAGTGCTGCTACATTAGTTGGGCAGGCAGATCTGAATTTGTGGGTCCAAAGGATTTTAAGGGTCTGTAGAGAACGACTCCTCTGGGTATTCACCGAGGCAAAGGGGTCCAAACTAAGCAAAGAAACTCCACCAAAGTTAGCGAGTTGTTGGTCCGTAGTCTTATTCTATAATTCATTCCATTACCATCACTTTTTGCTTGCCCAGATTATAAATAAATGCAACATTCTGACATCCCCACACACAGTGCACACACCAAAGGGTAATGTTTGGTCATGCCATGTAGGCTAGGTAGGTCTATTTTCTTTTCAACAGATTCTTACGTGTACATTCTTATTTTATTGTTTTGTATTTTGATTTGTAATCTACTGATTGTAATGAAAAGACCTGGAGCTTTCTAAGTATTTATTTTGTACTTTTAATTGCCTAATTGTAGTGCTGAAATATCTTAATGCACCATGTGCCTATTTTTTGAAGGCTGCAAGGTATAATAAATAATACATATATAATAAAAAAATATGTATAAATCAATAAATATATGTATATAATAAATAATAACAACAAACGTTATCTTTCTGAAACCCTAATTTGTAACTTTAGGGTGGTCAGTCTATCAAACAAGTGACATTTCCTGTGTTGGTCTATAGCGGATATGACGTGACAACAAAGCCCCGACAGAGAGGCTTCACAGACCGGCGGATCAGTGAATGAGTGTCGCCCTCTTCAGGTTCCTTTTAGTCATAACAAGTTACTGCACGGATAGAATGCAATGAAAGTTGTAAAGCAAAACAAACGCAATCTCGGTAACTGCTCGCTCACACGCAGAACAAAACGACGCAGAAACAACTAACATTTACTCGGGTACAGTTGGCACTGGCTCTTCACTTGAGTACTTACATTTTCTGGTACTTTTTCACGTTGAAGAGTTAAGCTAGCTGGCTGAGTAGTTACGTTAGACTCATACTCACAAAGTACGTTTCTTTTGTCTTTAATAGAGCAGTTCCTGCACTAACGTTAACAATGTTCAAATGTAACATACGACTTTTCCTTTTGGTGCTGTATTTACGTTAAGTACGTCCGTTTTACTGTACTAGCTAGACACATTTTAACTTTATTTTATTCTACTTTATGCAGAATTTAAATAGACGACTGGTACTTTTGATGAAATATTTTGACATCGTGACAGTGGTCCTTTTCCCCCCATCACGGCAAACTAAAGTCTCCAGTCTGTTTCATGTTAGTACGATGCACCTGTTTCTGTTGTGACGACCGTAGCGTGTCGCGTAAAACTCGCCGCGTCGGTGTTTTCCGGTGACCAAAACAATCGAACCCAAAGCGTCCACTGACCAATGAGAATTCGCGTTTCCTTCATACGTCATATTTGTGCTCAAATGGCTTGCGCTGTAGCTGTCGGAGCGAAAGGGGGCTTCGTCTGCTGTTCACATGTCGTTGCTTTATGATCTGTCTGGGGAAATACCGGCAAATGAAAGCAAGTGCCTGGTTTGGTGGTCGGGGGGGGGGGGGATTAACCATCCGCAACCGATCGGCTCTGTCTGCGTGAAATAGGGAATGAACGACGAGACAGCATCGGACAGCTGGAAGAGAAACTCCGGGTGCTCCAGGTGAAAGCTGCACAGAAGCTAAGCTAGCTTAGCACAGAAGCTAGCGGCGGCGGCGGGGGGGGGGTTATTAATAATGTTTTGTTTTATTATTGTCTGCCACAACAAACCTTCTGGTTAACATACCGACATGTCGTTGGTATAAACCTGACAGCTTCAAAACAAGGTGCCAGATGTGTGACGAAAAGAGATACAGTTGCCAGCCTTAGTTTACTGTCATTGATTAAACTTCCATCTAGACAGCTGTGACCCTTGGATCTGCTGGTGGCACCTAGAGACCTGCACGTGCTACTAACCTGATCATATGCAGAATGAACTTTATACCTGGGTCACTTTAGTACACTGTAAAAGAGTAGTGTGTTGGCTACACCTAGCTATATCTAATGCAGAGAAGTGTTTCTGTTATTTATCCCACCCTAATTGCTAGAAATGGGTGGACAAAATTACTGAAACACCTGTCAGTGTAGGAGAATCCAACAGCACCAAAAACTGCTGCCTCAAAAATGACTATACAGTGGAAACCGCACCTCTCTAGAACAGATTCAACAGAAACTGAACATTCTAACCTCCATGAATGGAGGGTTTTGTTGCAGAACCGTTGTACTTGACTGCATTCGTTTTAGCTAGGTGTCCCTAATAAACCGACAACCATGTGCTACCATGCAGGTCTGACTGCGCCTACCTTTACATTGCATCATCCAGTCTTGCATTTTTAGGTGTAATGGAATTGTTTTGTATTTGGGTGGTGGCTCGGATATCGCAAAACCGTTTGTAATTTAGGTGAAACTAATCAGCCTTGCCTCAGTTCAGGGCAGTAATGATAGCATTCAATAGAAATCATAGGACAAAAGGACAAGAACACATTTCTTATGCAAATATCTGTAAATTGTTTCTTTAAATGTATGAATGACATAATTTTCTAAGGCCCTTTGTAAATGAATCAACAGTTGCTTAAAAGTCCTTCTCATACTGGGATTTTTTTTTGTTTGTTTAGTATTGAGCAAATGCTGGCTGTGAATCCCGGAAAGACGCCCATCAGTCTGCTGCAGGAGTATGGAACGCGGATAGGTAAGACCCCAGTGTACGACCTGCTGAAGGCCGAGGGACAGGCCCACCAGCCCAACTTCACGTTCCGCGTCTCCGTCGGAGAGATCAGCTGCACCGGCCAAGGGCCCAGCAAGAAGGCAGCCAAGCACAAAGCAGCCGAGGCTGCTCTGAAGATGCTCAAAGGAGGCCTTGGAGTTCCCGCCGCAGTTGGTGTTGGAGTAGACGGATTTATTGGGGTTGACGTGTCTACTGATGGAGACAGGTCAGTTTCCTATTGTACAGCCAGCATCAGCTAATGTCAGCCAACATGTCAGTATGCACCATATATCTAATGTCTTCTCAAAGCATTGAACACATGTTACCTAGAGCTCTGTGTGGTTTTAATTACTACTTCTTCTGTGTTTGTTCTATCTCATCTTCTGTCCAGCTCCCAGTCAGAGATGAAGACCTCAGGAAGTTCTCAGCAGTCTGAATGTAACCCTGTAGGGGCTCTGCAGGTGAATAAACAAAGAGAACTTCTGTAGTTTAAGTTTTCATTTTGCTCTTTGGCTGTCTACTAATACATGTTTTGATTGTTTAGTCAGTCTTTCCCAGTTTTGTGTTATTATCAACATGTGTATAGTTAATGTTGCATGCCTTTTTTGTTTTTCTTTCACCTGTACCTCTCTGGCAGGAATTGGTGGTGCAGAAAGGATGGCGTTTGCCAGAGTACACAGTCACCCAGGAGTCTGGTCCAGCACACCGCAAAGAGTTCACCATGACCTGCAGAGTGGAGAGATTTGTCGAAATTGGTAAAATGCATAATGTTTTATTCTTGGTAGTTGTGCTGTTTGTATTTACAGGTTTTGTCTCTGGTGTAGCTCAAATCCACTTTTTATATTTAGTTGTTTTATTTAACATGCCGCATGTCATAAGTACAGTGAAGTTTGCCATCCGCAATTTAACATTTAAGCACTAATGCTGATAGAAAACAGCTAATTGAAATCAAAGATCATCGTATGTGTTGCCTTGTATGGGTGTGCCGTCATTTCTGACCTTCATTGACCTTCATTGACCAACACTTGCAACACCTGAATTGCAAGAGCAGGTCTTACAGTTGCCTCTAAGAGATGGAAATATTAACGTCCCATGTAACAAGCTGTAGATCAGGCTATGTAAATTAAAGCGGATATCTAACAAACTCCTTGGTTGAATCATGCTTATCAAAGTTTTACTGAATGAATATCAGCAAGTCAGACTCATCATGAATTTTCTGTCATTACCTTTTCAACATTACTCAACATTACTCAGTCTCCTTTTCCTGTCCAGGAAGTGGAACTTCCAAGAAGCTGGCCAAGAGAAACGCAGCAGCTAAGATGTTATCGCGTATACACGACGTCCCAGTGGACCTGAGGACGAGCAACGACGCTGACGCAGAAGAGGACACGTTCACCATGGTGAGAAACAAACAGGAATAAACTTTTCTCCGTGCACCATTTGACAAAGCCTTTGAAGATCCTGCATGTCAAGTTATTTGGCACATTGCAGGATGCACAACACTCATAACATGTATATTAAACTCAAGTACTTCGCACATCCTCAATTATGTTTCTTTACTGTCATCTAAACACTTTATTTTCATTACATAGTGCTTAATAATGTCTGCCATTCCCACTTCCTTCAAATGTTATGCAGAATACCATGAGCTTATGCCCGTGACATTGCCCCTTTTTTACTCATAAATATTGTTAGCAGATAATAATAGTGTTTATTAACTGCTATGAACGTTATCTCCCCTGCACACACAGCACATGGGGAGCAGAGCTGAGTCGGGCAAAAGTAAAGGCTTCAGCTGTACGTGGGACTCTCTGCGTAACTCTGCCGGAGAGAAGATCCTCCAGCTCCGCAGCCACCCTCTGAGCATGCCCTCTGACTCCAACTTCTGCTCTTTGCTGAGCGACCTGTCTGTGGAGCAGCGCTTTGATGTCAGCTACCTGGATCTAGGTGAGTTCACAAACACTGCCTTCTGCAGAGCACCACCATCTGACCACAGTGGAAGCTTAAGAGGAGTTTAACATTGAAAGTTCTTAACCCGATTTTAGTAGTTTCAGCAATCGCCTTAGATGTTTTGTTTGCTTGATGCATGCCAATAATTTGACCCTTCTGAAACTGATTAACATCTTTTCCACGACCACAGCATGTGTCTTTCGACATGGTTGTTTAAGAAATGAGAAGCTTCTCACTCTGTTAGTTATGGTTAGATAACTTGTTGCCGGCTGAAACATCATCACCCTGCAGTAATTATCCAATGGGAGGCTCTTAGCTATTTGCTTAGTGAAATCCAAGTGGTGACTTTTTTGTTTTGGCCATGCAGTGTATTTTAGGATACTTTTGGGACAATAATTCTGTGCTGTTCCTTTTGTTTCTCTTGTAAATGTGGTGTTTGATCACAACACTGACTAGGAAAAGTGGGGTTTTTGGCTTAAGCTTTCCACGTTAAAGGTGTCAATGATTCATGAAATATCATTAGCTGTTTAATGGTTTCACATGACAACACCTTGCCAGTTGTCTCCTTACTGGTCTCTTTATTAAGTGTAAACCAAGGAGATAAAATATGATATTTATTTACCAAAACATGTCCAACTTTGAATGTTTTTGTTGGTCACAGCTTCAGTCGGTCCACCACTGTCATCCAGATTGGGATATATCACACAAACTAGATGGACTGCCATGGTTCCTTGAGGATGAATCTTACCAGATTTGGTGACCAACTGACTTTTCCTCTGCAGCCACCAGCAGGCTGAGCGTTTTGGCTTTTAGTAAAATATCTTGATAACTATTTGCTTTATTGCCATGATATTTGGTACAGATAGTGATGGTTACCAGAGGATGTATACTAATTACTTTGGTGACCCCCCTAACTTTTCCTCTATTACGCCCAGTGTTGGCACAAAATCTGGTACAGACATTCACAAAACTGACATTCCTGTCAGCCTCAACTCTACTTTGTGTTTAATGCCAATTAGCAAATGTTAGCATACTAACATGCTAATCTAAGATGGTGAACATTGTAAACATTATACTATCAGCTACTATTATCATTGTGAGCATGTTAATATGCTGATGTAAGCATATAGCTCTATAGTAGTGGTTTACCAAAGTACACCCTCACATAGCTGCTAACATGACTGTAACCTCTTTGTCGTTTTTATTTCAACACATACATTTTAATGCCATGCAGCCAACATTTCTCACCCTATGTTTCTCGATCAGTCCCCAACTTCCTCCTTCACTAGTTAACTTTCTACTAAGGGGACACTAAACCATATCTGCATACCAAACTCTGTTTACTAGTCATGGGGAGAAATATGAAAACAGTTGTGTGTATATACATAATATATAATATACTGGTCAAAAACATTTAAGGAACACATTGAAAACACATCAGGTCTCAATGGGAAAAGAAATCATGCTTGATATCTATACAGGTATGGACTGGTTAATGTGCTTAAAAAGTGTTCCTTTAATTTTTTTGAGCAGTGTATATAGAGCATGTATATTATATATATACTCCCCTTTTCTGTACCAATTATTCCACCTCGGTCTCTCCACCTGGTTCCCGACACCCGATTCCTGTACTATGAGATAACTTTGTTATGATATGGCGCTATATAAACAAAATTGAATTGAATAATACATGTAATTTTGTTTTAAATTTTGGAATAACTTTTTAATGTCTTGATATCTCATAAGTGGAGCCCCTCTATAGGAAGTAGGTGTGACGATGCTGATGACATAATCAAAGTGTAAACATCTGAACAAAGAAATGCAGTTCCATAAGCCCGTGAAAGAAGGCCTTTCTTTTATTCAGGACAATCAATTTGCAGCTAACGCCACTTTTTGGGATGGTAATGGCACAGCTCTGAAAACATGCCCTTTACGGAAGAACAGACTTGTCCAG
Source organism: Gadopsis marmoratus (assembly GCA_036023855.1). NCBI lineage: Eukaryota > Metazoa > Chordata > Actinopteri > Centrarchiformes > Percichthyidae > Gadopsis > Gadopsis marmoratus. Next base: position 31,248 of record JAVQJF010039960.1, on the reverse strand, counting down.
CAGCAGTTGTTGTAACATTGCTTCACATCCTGTGTCTGACGTCTTTGTGCTTCTGCTGAACCAAAAATATGTCCCTCTGACATATGAGTTGTGTTATTATGCTTCAGCCTTAGCCTTAACTTTAATCCAACATGCGCCCTTTGGTTATTTTCTTATTTGCTTTTTTCTCATTTTATTAGGACCTCCATCCTAAAAAATGCAATCAGCTGAAATAGCTTGACTTGAGATATTACTGTAGGTATGTGGGTGCATGTTACACAACCCTGAGGTAACATAATAGCTACTTTTTTTCAAAGGTCAGATGAAAAGGAAGCCAGATAAAGTCTGTTCCACGCTCTGCTGTCCTTTAGAGAAAGGCCACAGCCAGATTGGGAGCAAGAGGGATGGAGACTAAAGAAAAAGAGCATATCGTTCTTATGCACAGATTAGTGAGAGGAGTTTGTGGCGTAATGAACAGTTTCCCTTCACCTGCTCCATGCTGCATTTGCATACAAGGCAGTGACGTGCAGCATTAAATTATCATCCTGCCATTGACAATCCAATCAAATAAGTACAAAGAGGACAACCTTATTGGTCCTTTCAAATAAATGAAAGCATCGTCGTGCTTTAGCCCTCTAACTCAAGGTCACCTTTCACTAAAGCATTCCTGTCCTGCTATGGGACATCTATGCTCCCCTTCTGTAAAGTGTTATTGATAATCATCTGGCTGAACTGTGTGTGCCGGGACACCTGCCTCACTACTAAAGATACAGCTGGTTCCTTTCAGACACAACTACTTATAGATCAGTTTCATGCAACTTATGCATCTTATTTTCACAGTTTTGGCCATTTTTCCTACCAGTAATAACAACATCGTCATCACTAAGTTAATTGCTGAGATCCGGAAGTGTGACAACAAAGCCCTGCGAGTGAAACCTCTTGTTCTATTGTTAGGAGAGCCCAGCCCCGTTAGGAGTTACACCTTAGCTCACATGGGAACTCAGCTCTAGAATCTGTACTGCTTTCCATTTTTTGCTTGTTTGTCATTACAGTAGCAACCTAGGTAACACTGCAGTGTAAATGATCTTATCCAGGAAAGCCCAGAATTATAATCTCATTATTTGATTTTGATAGTGAAAGAAAAAAGCAACTGTACAACAATCAGCAGTCAAACCTTTGCTTCCCCAGACAACATGAGTTTGATAGTGTCTGACATGATTGCCCTCCCAAACCCATCCAGGCATGCAGATAGCATTTATTTCTGCACCCATTTCTTTCTTGAGATTAGTTATATTTCAGTACCTCTGCAGTCCATGATTGAAAGTTTCAGACATCTTTCCTCTATACACAGGGAAAGAGACTGTCTTTCTACAATTTGATTTTCTGAATTCTTTAAAGTGATATTTCTTTAATCTCTGACTCCTCCGACCAACTCTGTGCCTCAAGTGCCTCCGGCAATCATAGGACTGTCAGACAAATTGAATATTGTTTTTTTTCCATTATCACCTTTCTCTTTTTGAACAAGGGAAGGTTTCTTATTTTCTAAAAACAACTTTGGTTCTTTAAGAGCCTAGAGCCTAGGTAATTTTTGAAGAGGTTATTTCCCATCATGTTTCAGTGGATACAGGTGGCTTGGATACTGTCTGGTGCTGCAGTCATATAGCAATCAGCAGGCTGAGAGACAGGTGATCCACTTCTGCACAAAGTCTGAGCTAATAGTAAAAGTGGATGTCACGTCACATTGGTCTTTCTATGTAAAAGTCTTTAATCATTGTTTTAACAATGTTTACAAGTGGCGTTTAAGATCTCCACCCATTTAGTGCAAGTAAAGCTGATTTGGAAGAAATAATTTGGATGGTTGAGTTAAATCCTAGTGGGTGAAGCCAAAGAGCTACAGTTTTCCTTGCTATGTAAGTTAATTGCAGAATGCTGGTCTTTTCTATCACACCTGAATTGAATGTAGCCATTCTAAATGTTAGTAATATTTCCCACTGTAACCTAACATTCCAAACACAGAGTGTAGAAAAACACTCACAGCTGACAGGTTTCTGAAGGGATGGTTTAAAAAACGGGTGTTTGGATTTATAGCTCACTACTGTCTTGAAAATCAGTATTCAGGAGGTTTATTCTTGCAATAAGGAGCAGAGTTATGTCGCATATGTTCAAGAACGCACATAACTCTCTTATGCAGCTCAAAGGACTGTCTCTCTTCTTCAGCTTTTATACCTGGTGACAACCAAGTTTTACAACGGGGTGTGACTACAGTCTAACCAGCTCTTCCTCGTCTCCGAAATGTAAGCCTGGAGGCTAAGTGATAATTACTAAAGTTACATTCCACGGGAAGCCTTACCATCAAAGGCAAGCCTGAGGACTGAATAAAAGCTGAGGTCTTAGGGTCAAAGTCCTAAAGCAATACAGTCATTAAGTAAGAATGCAGCTGTGCAGTCACTGTGTCTGGCATTGTTAGGGTTAATCTTACAGAGCGTGAACATACAGAAACAAAAGAATAAAACAAAATATTACTATGTGGTAAAGTAACTGACAAACAGAAGGAAGCCAGAGGTGGGAAAAGCACCATGGCTGTCATCTGTCAATCATACAAACATATCTGCATTTGAGGTCACAGCATCTCTAAGTTGCCATATTGGCAGGCAGGGGAAAAAAAGCTTATTCTTTATACTGCTAGAATGATGTAAGAAAATGTCCTCTATGACAGACATACATTGTGTAAAATAAATAAATATGGATCTAAAGTTGAATTTCACCATATTCCACATAGTGGTTTAGTTTTTACCTTGTTTTTTCATCAATATTCATCCATTTTAGATGTAACATGCTTTTGATGGAATTTTGACATAGCATTCACTTAGACCATACCAAGTATTTCATGGTTATTTAAACAGACATTAAAAGGTTCAAGTGACAGCGAAAAGTGATTTGTGAAGATAGCAATGGACTCTGCAGCACAAAGCAAACAAAACAGCCAGTGTTATATGGGAGCATTTTACAATCAGTCCAACTGATAGAACTAACGTCATCTACAAATTGTGCAAGGCCACCTTAAGCAGAGGCAGGGAGTTGAAACACCTGTCAACATCTGTAATGCACAACCAACTGCATTTAAAACATCCCATTATGATTCTGCCCAGACCCCCCAGCAAGGGCTAATACACAGCTGCAACCAGCCTCCTCCTTGTCACCAACAAGCAAATTAAAGAAACCGTGGGCGAAATTACTGCCAGGACCTCTTGCTCTTCTGAGTCACTGCACCATACTACAGGGTACTCTCATGCATTAATGTCCCACGTACGGTTGTGCCAGACCTGTGCAATGATGTTAAAGCAAAGGTGAGGAAATCCCTATTGAGCATGGAGACATTTGGATGAGCAGGTTTTCAACTAATGCCTGCGTGTCACTCACAGGGCACTGGGAGTTGAGATCATTGCATCTGGGGACATGTCACTGCCCTACTCATCATGGCTGCCATCAACGTGGACCACACTGCAGTGAATATACTAGATCAGCTCCAGAACCTCATTACAGCGTGACAACATGAGACAATGCCTCAAACATGGTGAAGGTTATCGCTGATGGCACATCAGGTGCATGGCTCACTCTATGCACGGTAGTTTGAAATGCTCTGAAGAGTGCCAAACATGAACCTGACTGAAACATGGAACCAGGAAAATCACATTGCTCAAACAATGCCACTGTGAAACTCCACAAATTCCAAGAGGAGATTGGCTTCCCAGTGAATGCTCTGGTGCATGATGTGTCCACCAGGTGGAATTCTACATTGCACATGCTCCAGCAGCTGAGCAGAAAAGGGCAATCATTGCCATGGGGACGCAGATGGATTTGGGGGGCTCATTCTTGCACCACAAATGGTGTATTGTGGAGGTCACAGTAAAGATTTTGCAGCCTTTTGAGGTAGCAACCCACAATCTCTGTCCTCAGTTATCCTGTGTGTGCATGCTGCAAAGCTTCCTTGGGTAACTTGATGGCAAATGAAGCACTGCAAGCTGTGCCAGAGGCTGGAGATGTGCATCATTGGAATTTAAAATTATGCCCTTCAACTGAGGGATATTTTTCTATGTATCTTTACTGTAAATAGTTTCATAATCTTTTGATTTTATAAAACATTTTTCTGATTGTTCATTGTCCGCCAGTATAAAATAGTTAAAAATAAAAGAGCGAGAGAGATGAAACGTACAGTTTGAGGATGTGGAAAAAGATTTAATAATGACTTAAATGCCAATATTAAATCATTTTGATGCTATTAAGGTATGAATGAATATTAGGTTAGAAAATACAATAGTTGCAAGATTTAACGTGACTTCTGCTATAAACAACTTATAAGTGCATCATGTAAGTACATCAACATCCAATATGCTGAACTGCTTGGAGTGCTACATTTAGAAACAATAAGAGATAGAGAAAGGCTCTCCCACAAGCAACCTGATGTGAGCCTTTACCAGGTGGGTAGTTTAATGAAACAAGCAAACTCACCACCCCTTTTTTGTAACACAGGCCTTCTGTGATAGATTTGCAGTCTCCAAACTCAGTCCGAGACGACCCGGATGACATCGCTATGATATCATCAACCTTAAAGCCCGTTAAGATATATTTCACACACCGATCATATATAATTATGCTTAACAGCCTATTTGACCGGTAGGATGTGATGTTTGCAATAAACATGCAATTGCTAATTTTTAAACAGACAGCACTCATTGTGTGGCACCAAGCTGAAATTACTTTGATACTGACGCTCACCATTTCCCATACAGCCATCTCCACTCAGTCTTTACACACGTTGAAAATAGCAACACCTACATGAGAATGTTGTTTGTTGATTTCAGCTCAGCGTTCAACACAGTCTCCACCATGAAACTGATTAGCCAACTAAGAACTCTGGGCTTGAGTACTACACTCTGCTACTGGATATTGGACTTCCTCACAGACAGACCACAGCCCCCCCAGGGCTGTGTGCTCAGTCCCCTCCTGTTCACACTGTGCACCAATGACTGCAATAAACGGAGAGCACTCTCTCGTTAAGTCTGTGGATGACACTACCATCATCGGCCGGATTAGGAACAACAATTCCTGGGAATTAGCATCGTATAGATGCTGTCTTGGATATCACACAACTCTGCTGCTTAAAAAAAAGCTCAGAAACAACTGTATTCTGTAAGTTCTGTACTTTTACAGAGAAGCAATAAAAATGTACCTTTATCTTAGAATAAATGCATTTTAAGACTTAAACTTTTAAGACTTAAACTGTTACTTGAAACTTCAAATAGAAAAGAAGTTGTTCTCTGAAAATCTCTGGCAACTCCAGCAATGGTGAATTGTTTTATTGATGTATCTGGTTGCTTTTAAACTTGTGTTATTGACCAGCTATAGCCCAGTAATGGAAGGGTTGTTTTTTGGCAGTGATGCAACACTTCCCTGTCAGTCACAAGTGCTTCAGTTCTTTCTAGTCTCAGTCACTGCAAAGCATCATCGCCTCTGTTGAAGGTGTCTCGTTCGGCTTATCGGCGCCCAGACAAGAGCGGGCATCTCCGTGGATTCCAAACCCAATTAAAGAGGATGTTGCAACTAGGGAGCAGAGAGAGCTCAGGTGTGATAGGTACGAGCACGAAGGCCCTGGCCTCACCCAGCAGGATAGCAGCCCTCTCCTGTCCCTAAACTGAGTGTTGTACTTTTGACTCATAAATCATCATGTCTAGACAACTCCAAGAGCAGTGTCTGCTGTTTAGATGACTAACAGTGTGTCATTCTGTCCACATGTTGGAGCTGCTGCCAGGCCGCCCTTCTAGAGACACAGACTGTGTGAGAATATGTGACAAAATAGTTCGAGTTGTCTATGGGTGTGGTGGTTGTGATGGCTTGATAATGTACATGGATGAATTTGCTAACACCCACGTTGAAATTCAGATGGAATCAATATAACATCAGTAACGAATCCACACAGAAGCTCCATCAACACGTGTGAGCTAATGAAAGCAGAGCAGTGTTTGACGCCGCTCCCCCAACACAGCGCTATGTATTTAGCCAGACTGCTGCTAGTGTTTGCCCCCTAATGCCAAAGCTGTGACAAAGACCAAACACAGATAACACATACTTTGTGTTATCAAAACCTCCCCTTTAACCATTTGCTTTATCCCTGCCAAGCCACACGTGCTACTGAAGAAGAAAATGGCTGTTCACAAGATCTTGCTTGTGTGACGACGTCAAATGTTCTGTTGGGTGAGGAAGACAAAGACAGTGTCAGGCTAATAACCAGTAACATTATCCCTGTATGTTACCACTAGCTAGTTTGCTTTGGAGCAGCCGTGTCATTATTTGAAATCACTAGGAAACATGCCCATGTGCATCTGAGAGAAATGAATTACTACAACGTTAGATGCATATTTGTTGAAAACTTAAATGAATGATAGCAGTGATACAATATGAGGATTTGACTTAGCTTGGGACAATGTAGCTGTACATGCTGTAAGCAACATTTCATAAAGATATCATGATGCAATAGCCCCTAAAGATACAGATAAAGGCAGGCTCTTATCTCTCAAGAGCCTGAAGCGTTTAGACATGTTTGTGCTGACCGTGTAATTCACATACTCAGATTGGACAGATATTGTGCCACTATGCTGGTAAACCTGTTAAATTTACAGTATATTGTCAATGTTTGGCTTTCCCAATTTTTTTATACATACTTTAGTGGAGTAAAACCATTATTATAATAAAATATTAAGTCAAAATATGTTTGAGTTTTTTACTAGGTTGACACTCAGGACATTTGCATAAAGTCTCAACTTTCAGAAGGTTGCACTGCTAGGTGCCCTTTGAGTTTTGAGTAATGGTGGGTGCTGCCAGCATGTTTTAAATTATGAGGTTTAATTCACAATGAATGGCATCCTGTCATGCAGGGCCATTTCTAGACATTTTGGTGACATCCACTGGCACCCCTGAAGGCACTGATGCTGTCACTATAATATTTAATTGTCTTATGTTAACTTTTAGTATCTTCACATGCTTTACGAGTCCCTATTATGTCTTATCCTAGTTCAGGATATGATACAATGCAACATCAATATCCCTACATGCTTCTAACATGAACATGTTTACTGATCATCTGTGCAAGCATTTCTTTGACTCTTCAACATCACCGTATATGTCATTTTCTGTACTGAGGTGCACGTATTATCTGACCTTTACTTACAGACAGGGCTGGACTGGCCATCTGGCATACCGAGCAAATGCCCGGTGGGCTGACATACTTTTGGGTCGACTCAACTTGCCCTTATTTAAATTTTTTCTGACCGGCCCATCATGAAAGAGGTAGATGATTGATCCATTGGTTTAGTTCTTAAATGACAGTGTCAGTGACACTGGGCTGGCCCAGTCACATCTTTAAAACCCTCCCCCTCATAGTTCAGAGCGTATTTAAACCCCGCCCACACCGGAGGGGAAAACAATTAAGCGCTCTCTACTGACTTTGTATTGCGTGAGGTTGCCTGTCATTTCGGTCTGCTAGCAAACAAAAGCAAAAAAAGTGGTTGGACGCACTACCAACAGGGTAAAGAACATAAAGAAAAGTTTTTATAAGCTGCCGAACCGAAAAACTGAGCTTTTAAGAAGACAAAAGTAGATGCAGACGTGAGGCATCGGCAGGAAAAAGGGGAACACTGTGGGATCCTGACTCTCAGCATGTCTATGTGTGCAGCATTTAGCCACGGGTCAGTCAAACATACAAAGTTAAGTCTTAGGTTAACTATACTGCTGTAAGCTAAGTCAAAACATTTTGACAGTAAGAAACTTATGTAGTGGAACGTGGCTGAATCAGAAAGCTAAGCAGTATTATGTTTGTGTGCCTTAGCTAACCACAGTAACTTACAATAATAATATTGAGTTTGTCCTCTCTGGTAGACATACGGTGCCAAAATATTCCTTTGACAAATGTAGTGTTTCTGGCTAGCTGCAGGAATTTTGTTAGCGTTTCAGCGATGCGTCTCTGTCTCTATCTACCTCATTGGCCGCTATACTGTTTATTGGAGCGATGCTTCAATGCAGCCGCCATGTTGGTACCTCATGCATGTAAGTGTTTGGAGGCAGGAAGTCCACCATTCAAATCATCATAACTCACTGAATTTTCAACTGATTTTCAAGCAGATTTGTTTGTTACAAAATGCCAGACATGTATTTATGTTACATAATTCTTAAATACTAAAATACTGTCTTATGTAGATAGCACTGTAACAGTAATATTTCAATAATATTTAGGATGAATGTACCCTGTGTATCATTATTTTCCTGCTGCATGTAAAATGGCTGCAATGATGATGTAATGTGTTTTTTTTAAATAATTAATACATTTTTTTAGTTTCAATAAAAGATATGTTAAGATTAAGTAAAATCTCGCAGCCTTCACTTTTATGGTGAAATATTCACAGTTTGATCATTTACATTTTAAGTCACATGTAAGAAATTAAAGATATGTATCAGTGTTTCAGCTGAGCTGTGCAGTTTCTGATAAACCAGTATTAGTTTTGTACAACTGATAATAAAAGCACCAGGGAAATGATTGCATATACAAGAGAGATCGATCCAAATTTAGCTATAAAGATTGAGGATTAATCATCAACTTTAAGAATCTAACTGATATATTACTTTGATTTAAATAAACAACAACTTTTATTTACCTGACATCATAATTATTATACGGCTCTAGTGTTTTTAGGCAGTGGCGCGGTTGGTTGGTAATATACATTATCAGGGGAGTGCAAAGATATGTGGTGTGAGAGCGACTGTGGTGGGCCAAAATGCCAGGGCCGTTTTTTTGTCCCAGTCCAGCCCTGCTTACAGATGTCCTGATCATGTTTTATTATCTAATATATATATTTAAATTCTATCTCTGATCTTTCACCCCCTTTATTCAAGTTACAGCGCTCAAATCAGGCAGTCATTAAATTAGTGAAGCAACTGAGATGTTTTACAGCTGAATAAACAAACATGGACCCCAAATAGCTGAATAGCTCTGTATTAAGGAATTAAAACTCCATGGTTTCATAAAATATGGATAAATCCTTAATTTAATCTAATCTCAGGGTGCAGATCATTATCTATCCTTCGTTAAACCTACTGATTTACTGACGAGTTGAGGATGCACCTATGAATTTATTAACCATATCCCTGTTATTTGTCTTATCTTGGTGTAGAACATATGATGATGTTTGTATGGAACATAAGTAAAATGAACCTGTGTGTGGCTAATGAGACATCTTTGGGCAACAGCCTCGAGCAGAGTGTCCTTCTACAGTCTGCCTGTACTCATCTCTCAGTATCCGGTGTTCAGTGGGTTTAGGTCCACCTATGCCTAAAAATGACCCTGCTGCCGTGTCTGCAGAGTCCTTCTGTGCTACCTGGTGTTAGGCTGATATTTTTCCTAGCAAGTGCAAGAAGACCAGACATGGTATTGAAATGAACTTAAGTAAAAACATTGTCTAAATGGCTTTTCATTGGTTTTCAGGATGCAAAAAAAAAAAATGAATGCACAATAGCGCTGTTCAGGCAGAACTCTGAACTTGTGCATTAGCTGATTGGCATCAGTTGGGTCATTCATTCTCCACAGCCACTGGCTAATTAGTCAGCTGATTGGCTAACAGCTAACTAGTAATATCCAATCAAATTCATTTAGGAATGCAGGTTTATAATCTGTCAGTTTTCACTATTACTATGCTATCACTATGCTAACACAGCATTCACGTCATATAAGATGGATGGTAGAGATGGGAAAGTTTCCTGCGTTAACAATCATTCACATCATCAAGACGGTTGTGTGATTACAGAGTTGGTTGTGTTAAGATTAAAATACTGTGTGTTGACAACACCGTATCCCTTAAATGTGGGTTTAACTATAATGACTGTCTTTGTGTGATGTGAGGCATCCATATTTGTTTGGTTTCCAGGCGATTCCATATTAGTAAGTGTCAGCTGGGTATATCAGAGCTTTTGGAAAATAATTACGTGGTGGTTAAGTTGTCGTGAACGAAGTCTGACAATCATAATTATGACAACTCTGACTTGACATGAATGTGGCAGAGCTTTTTGTATTGTTAACCTCTAAGATCTAATGTTCATTTACAGAATGTTGATTAAGTGGGGATTAGTTCTCCCAGCTAAATCTTTCCTGCTGCTCAGCTTCTTTGAGATCTCCCTCAAATCTAAGTGTATAACCATTTGCAATAAATGGTCAGTTTCTTAGCATAACTGTGTCAGACTGAACAGTTTTCTTTGCTATATCATCATCTTTGAGTATTTGAAACTGGCCATGAGAGAATTTCAGTAGCCCAAGAGGGCCATTTACTCAGTCCAGAGAGGAACATGCAGTGTATGGCAACCGCCTACGTGGCCTATGAATAAAAATGGACCTGCTTGGTTGTGCATTCTAGGTAACTGCATTTGCTGATGCAAAGCCTGTGAGAAATCATATACAGTATGTTTTATTGAGCCAGTGACCACCATTGTTTTGTATTTATTTGTTTATTTTTGTCATTTTGTCCTTTGTTTGCAAAGCACTTTAAAAACTCATACGAGTGCTATCATTTTTTTTACTTCATTTTCTGATAAGTCGAGATGGTTTGCAATTGTGAAAGCTCAGTGTAGGTTTACTTTGCCCCCAGAAGTGATTCATACGGTGGCCCTGAGAGGTCACCAAATGTCAAATACAACAACCAAATAAAGAAACATGCTGCAAATACAGAAAGCACAACCAAATGCTGTAATACTGCAGGTTTCACAGAACACAACAGAAATTAATTACAAAACTATTCAATTATAACAACCTCATGAAAACAACATACTTTTTTAGTTTTGACAATCTGGTTGCATGATTCAGATAATACTGCACCAAATTTTGAACCGGTAAGCTAGAAATCAGCAACAGCCTAAGACTAAGTCATCTGCAATGATATCAGAATCATGCAATCACATTATTAAAACAAACTTGTATTGGTTGCTCACTTTTCAACACCACTGATGGGTAGTCAACTTCCTTAACTTCATGAGCCATAAATCATGGCAACAAACTCCGGATGTGTCTGGGTATGTTAGAGTTTCCTGGAAATTATTGTTTTGTAACTCATTTCTGTGTCTGTTTATGTTTACTGTATGTGGTTGTGATGTCTAAATCTGCAGCACGTTAATGTACTTAGTAGTGGTGTATCATTTTGCAGTGTTTTTCAACATGCTGTGCATGTGCTTTGTCTATTTTCATGTGTTTTCTAAAGTTGCATTGTGTTGAACCTTCAGGGCCAACAGAATTCACTGAATGAGGCATTTCCATCGAGGCAATTCCAGTCATTTTTTGTTTTCAGTGACATTTTCCTAACAAATGTTGGTTTGAGGGGGCCCAGCCACTTTGAAACGTTTTTTTCACTAGGCACAAAAAGCAGAAATACTCAGTGAACATCTTTTGAAGGCTTTGGTAACGCAAAATTCAGACCCTGTTTCCTGCAGCATATTTTACTGTCTTGTTCTACACAGTCAGTGTTAGCTTTGGGCCTTACGTGTTCAAGGAACATTTTTTGTGTAGATCACACTGTCAAACCAAAGCAACCAGAGGCAGTATTGAATCCTCCTGGCAGACAGAGCTTCCGTCTGGAGAGTACATTTGATAGCTCAGCCTGGATGGCAGGTGCCACTGGAAGGTAAGTCGAGGCAGAGTTTAGTTATGGAATAAAATGGGGTGATTTATCTCAATAATGATTCCTTTTTGTGTGACAAGGCAATTTCACTGCCCAGAGGTGTTTTTTCTCTCCTTCGCTGAAGGTTATTTTCAAAGGGAGGCCGTGCTGATGGAATGGCCTGGAAAGATCAGACTGGGGACAAGGGAGGAGGCTTTAGTAAACACACATGAGCAATCCTTAAGTTTGGCTGTGTCAGCTAAAGGGGTGACAATAAAGAGAGGGGATGAAGCAGAGCCACTTTCCTACTGGCGAGAAGCACACTGGTTTTGAGTTCATCTTTCTTATCTTTTCTGAAGAGGGTTGAATCTGAAAAGACACTGCCTTTTGATTTTCATCCTTCCCTTTGATCCTGTCATACAAACCTACCATGTTGCTGCTTATCTGTATCTCTGAGTATGCACATCAAAAAGCTGGCAATCAAACCAAGAAGAACTTGGTTCTCTGCATGGCATCTGCAAAACACAATTTCATTTGAATCTCAAATTACAAGCAGGCATATGGCCTGTATTATGTAGGTATAGGGCTTTAGAATTACAGACAATATAGCGTCACAAAAAGCTACATTTAGGGAATTCCGTGTCCTAATCTGCTACAGCTGTAGGATACTGGTGTTGTTTCTTTTGAGGTCAACTTCACCAGCATTAAAATAGGAAGATTAATGATTCTTGAACTAACGAACTGTAGTGAATTGAGCCAGATGACACCAAGATTTGCCCAAAGTGAGGCAAAATGTAACAGACAGATTTTCAAGGATAGGGATTTTGTGATTTCCTCCCTATATGAGAAAGAACAGGGCGTTTCTGTTCATGTAAAGTATAGTATAGATGTCAAACAAAAATAAGTCTGTTTGCTGTGATTTAAAAACTCAATCTGTGTTATAAAATACATTAGACAGCTTGGTACCAAATTTCACTATGGCATCTTTAGTTTATACATTGAAACAAATGGCAACGTCTTTAATTAATTAATTATTAATGATTAATTAACAATTTACTGACATTCTATCAGTTAGACGTTAGTTTTGGGTTAACAGGTTGTGAATATCCCTTTAGCAGGTGTTTTTTTCTTTCTACATAGTATTAATAAATATGGAAACCCATTCATAAATGCTCATAGGTTCGAATCCTGGCTTTGACAAGGCCTTTCTGTGTGGTCTGCCTGTTCTCCCCTTGTTTGTGCGGCTGTCCTCTGGGTTTCCTCCACCATCAAAGGAGTATGTTTGGTTATCTCTGCTGTCAGTGCCCTTGACCATGGCACTGCCTTAGATCTGGACTTGGTCCCTGGGAACTGCACAGTGCTGCTCCTAACACTTAGAATGGGTTAAATACAGAGAATGAATTTCCCCACGAAAAGGATAACTTAATATGCTAAACTAAGGCGGTGAACATTATACCTGCATCAGCATCTTTTTGTTGTCATTGTAAACAAGTAAGCATAGTGATGATTAGCTCAAAACGCCTGCTGCTGCTCATGGGTGAATTGTTGGGTCTATACATATAGAGTTGGTTTAAACTTGCTCTATATTAACAAGTGCTATGACATAACTCTGTTATGATATAGAGCTATAGAAATAAAATTGAATTGAATTGAATTGAAAACACTGCTTGGCTAAGTGCAGGTTCACAGAGCTTTTGGGGCGGCTGTGGCTCAGGTTGTCCACTGACCACAGGGTTGGTGGTTCAATCCCCACCTCCTCCTGTCCACATGTCGAAGTGTCCTTGGGCAAGACACTGAGCCCTAAATTGCACCCGATGGTTGGCCAGCACCCTGTGTGGCAGCTTGCTGCCCCTGCTATGTGTGAGTGTGTGCATGATTGAGTGAATGAGAGGCAAACACATTGTATAAAATGTAGCCATTTACCGTATACGTTTTTATAATGGGTGTCTTTATGTTTCTGAACTTTATACAGCTCGGGAAAAAATTAAGAGACCACTCCAAATTTTCCAAATGTTCCAAAGATAATTTTACTCAAACACATACCTATAAATAGTACAACCAGAGAACTGATAATTTTGCAGTGGTCTCTTAATTTTTTGCAGAGCTGTATATTGTGTTTTATTGTGGTAGGTCTCAATAATAAAGACAACTGCATGCTTATAAAAATGTAATTATGGGTCTTAAAGTGCAGCCCTGTCAATTGCTCATGCAGCTGTCCTTGTCTTGTGACAAAGAGAGTTTGATATATTTTAAAAGCCACCAATGCGTTCTTGTGACATAAGATTTTAACTTCTTGGCTATTTCTGTATTTCCACACAACCATATTGTCCGACCTGCCCGAGGCTGCAGAAAAACATTAGGGTTAAATGAGATCCAGAACACAGCACGCTGTGGAATATGGAATAATTCCAACAGACATTTCTGGCTTGGTAAATGAATCATAACACATTTATATACCCATTAACCTGATAGAGTCACTTAATCGAATTGTGTGTGTGTGAGATAATTAGACAGGGAGCTAGTTTGGAATCAGGATGTCTTGGATGTCAGAATGAGCAGAATGGTCAAAAGAACCCTCGCTGATTAGGGTCTTAAAGAAACAACATTGCAGTGTAAATGGTCATGGTCCCACTGACTTGATTCAAGACCACTGACAATAATGTGGCTACAGTAAAATGGGCCTCGGATCAGCTTTTTGTATTTTAGCTTTTGGTGTATGCATAAATTGTTGCTATTACACACACAGTATAATATGTACAATGATAGATGGGTCTGCCATGGCCCTTTTAATAAATAGATGGGACTTCAATAACTTCATGAGTCACAAAATATGGCAATAACAAGTGTTTCCAAGCCCTGTTCATCCCTTTAAGTGTCCTCTGGAAACAGTTCTGCTGTACCTTTGTGTATTTTAAATGCCTTTTTCTTTTTCGTTGTGCTGTCAGCATTTGCAGCACATTTGTGTATTTTGTGTTTTCTAACACTGCATTTTGCCTCTGTTGTCTTTTTTTACCGGAAGGTCTGTGGACACATATATACACATATACTGTATGTCCCCCGGCCACCGTGGCGATCGCGGCGACAGGACAAAGAAACGGAACCTGACTGTTCCTCTTGTCCACTCTCAAATAGAACCAAGTTCAAAAATGCATCCAACTTAAAAGAAACACCTCCCATAATGTTCATAAGTTAACAAATAGCATCAGTTTAGTTAGTATCAGCACATGCCAGTGTAATGGGTATTAGTATGACATGTATAATCATTAAGCCACACATGTCAAAAAGCGCAGTGTGACATGTCGCAGCCCGTGTGTGTTTTTGAAAAACAGTCAAAATATGCACAATAGCTCTAGAATCATTATAGTTCCTTAAAGTGCAAACAATTCAAATTTTATTTGACTTCAAGCAGTTATAGAAGCTTTCCCACATAATCCTGACTAATGGAAACACCTCATATTTGGATTTGTCTTGATGAGAAAATGGCTGAATATAAAAAAAATGAATAACAAAAACATTAACGGTCACTTTCATGCCTTCAAAAAAATCTGTATCAGTCGAACCCTCCCACACACACACACACACACACACACACACACAATCCTGCCTTAGGTTGGCCCTAGCTTGTTTGTGATAAATGCAGCATTTGTGTCCAGGGTGTAGGCTTATTTCTGCTCAGTTGCCTGCTCTGGCTAAGCTAAGCCTTGTGTTGCTGATAATGACAGCTGTGAAAGGAGTGGGGGACTGAATGAAAACCAGTGGGGGTGGTGAGTAGCTGTAGATTCAGTCACTCTGCCCTGCCAGGCCTGTATTTACCATCCTTCTGTGTCCTGCAGTGTCACACAGGGGTGCACACTGCTCTACCTCACTTCTACTCTGTTTACCAGTGTAAGGACCTATTTTTCTCTATAGGTGAGGACTCCATTCAGAAGTGCTTGAAAAATCTTTCACCAAGCGGGCATTTTTGTGTTTGATTTGTTTGCTGTAAAATTGCATCAAAAGACATGTATTTGCCTCAAGATAATATTTTCCAAGCAGACGTTAACAGGAGAGATGCTGTATTCCTACATTTCAGACCTTGTCGTTTGTGCCCTTATTACGTTGTCAGTAATAACCCACTTTGGTTTATATTTGTATCGTAGATATTCTAAGTGTTACACAGGTAATGCTTTGTTATTTAGGTGGTGTATTATATGCCCCTGTAATCAATTGATTATGAAGAAGGCAGTGGTTCAGGAGGTAGAGCGGGATGTGTGCTGATCACAGGGTCAATGGCCAGCTCCTCCTGTTCACATGTTGAATGGTCCCCCCCCAAAATGGTCAGTTCACTGCCATCAGTGTGTGTGTGTGTGCAAATGAGAGGAAATGTATATATGCAGCAATTTCATAATGTAGGCTACAATGCAAGATTTGTTCATTTCATTCTTTATCTATTCAAATCTTATAACATACTGTATAACATTCACAGTAACTAAATTTCACGTTATGTTTTCAAACACATCAAAACAGAAGAAGTAAGCAATACATTCAAAATCTCTGCATTGAAAGTCCTGTAGTTATGTCTCCGGTAATTACATAATTTATAGTTGCCAGTGTGGTTCGTGAGTTTTCCAGGTGTGGCAGCAAGTTACAAATAGTGACTGTCAGAGGAAACAACTTTAGCACAGCGCAAAGAAATGCTGATACAAATCCACAGATCACTATAGCCTGATGCTTTTTTTGTCAATTTTGAGTGATTGAGAATGTGCCTTGATTATTTCACTTAATATTGAATTATTAGAATCAAGTAAATTGTGCGGGAAGTTTAAAACCTTTGGAACCCTTTCCTCTGATCACTACAACATTTTATTGAAATAGTTTTTTTAAATTAATTTTACGACACACAGAACATAACCGGGTGCCTGTGCAATCTAGAACAACTTATCTCATAAACATGTGAATATGTTGCCAGAATATGTGTATGTGTGTATATATATATATATATATATATATATATATACTGTATATGTGTATATGTGTGTCTATATATGTATATGTGTGTATATGTATGTATACATGTATATGTGTGTATATATATATATACGTATATATATACACACACACACACATATATATATATATAGATTGAATGAGTCATGCGATTATAAATACATCTTTACATCATTACAGTTTACAGAAGGCCAGTTTCCCTTGTACAAAGAAACTAGTGCTGAAGGTTGACTAAGAATTTAGTTGATTGACAGAAAACGTATCTGTTACAATCAAGCTACATCAAGTAAAGTAGCTATCAAGCTACAATGCTAAACATCACATTGTAGATCACTGTCAAATGAATATTTTAGAATGTTGGTCAAACAGAAGAAGTCATTTGGAGATCTCTGGAAACTGTATATGGCATTTTCACTGTTAGCTGATGTTTAACACCCAAACATTTAATCAATAACTGCGATTTTGGATGTGAGCGCATTTGCATCATTAAATATAAATGAAAATTCACACAATTCGCACAAAGTGATCAATTAGTAATTCCAATGTGCCACCAGGATTTAAAGACTAACTACCCCCAAGTGTAGTTCTGTGGGTGTTTTTGCTTGAAGAAATCCAGCTCAACGCACCACCTAAAGGATGAAACGAGCAGAAGACGTCTATTTTGAAATGCATTTGCATACAAGGACATTTGTAAATAGATGTCATCAGTGGAAAAAAAGACCTGCCCAGTATAAAAGCAGAGTGGTGAAGGCGTGCAGGGCTTTCATTTTGGAAGATCGTGATCTGCTCTTATTTTCTAATGTCACACTGAAAGGGATCAGACTATGAACAGGAGAGTCATGTATCTGTGAGTTGTAGCCTATAATTACAATAATTGCTGTTTTCACATCATTATTAATCTGCTTTGAGTGTCTTTTATACTGTTACTTTGTCAGAACTGTGGTTGGAGAGCTCTGGTTTGAAGATCATTTAGCCTGGCTAGGTAACATAGCTGCTAATGCTAACAAGCTTTCATGGATGCCGGTGGAGAGACCTCATTGGTCCCCAACAAGAGATTAATTTCTCTTCTGTGACAGTAAATACAACAAATGGGAGAACAGGAGCACCATCTCATATTAGACCCAATGTCCCTCCAACACAACACGTAGTTGTACTTCTAGACTTCTACATCACAAATGATGCCATCATGTGCATGAGTAATGGAACAGCAGTTTACCTATTTTTAATGGGTTTTTTTATGTTTCACCACCATTCTAATGACCTCAGTTTTCACCTCCTGAGAGATTTATAATTCTCCACACTGCTGAAGGGTAAGGTTATACAAACGTGTGTGTGCGTGTGTGTGTGTGTGTGTGTGCATCCATGAGTGCGCATCTTTATGCAGATAGAGGCAGTGCATGTCCACACTTCAGAGGGATGTGAGGCGCAGTCACTGGGCCTGAAATCAAGCAGAGTGAAGATTGTTTATGGACTGCCAAAAGTAATTAATCTCCCTTCTCTATGAAAATTAATCGGATTAAACGTTCCCGTGGCCCAGTGACTCTGTCTCTGCTCCGCTGTCCTGCCTCGTACCCATAATGTCAGTCCTATAGGCCGGAATCACTGGCTTCACCACAACAATGACTCCGGATCGTAATCACATTCTCCTGCTTGTCTGAATGCTTGTCTTTCACGGTGGTGAAAGAGAATTGGCCACTTGACCAGTATCATATTCTGACCTTTGATAGAGATTCTGAAGTGCTGAGAGGGCTCTGTTCATTAGAGTTTCATCTGTGTGTCTCTGGCCGTGGGGGAAACACATGTTCAAATGATGATTTGACCTTTTCAGCAGTATTCAGAAGAGCATTCTGTATTCTCCTCGCCTCTCATAATATAAGTGGGTTATGGGTTAACATCCTAAAGTTCCTGCATGATTGATGCCTCCAACCGTTCCAATTTTTTCCCTCTATGGTACACACACAAACACACACACACACACACACACACACACACACACACACACACACAGACACACACACACAGTGCCATCACAGGAAAACAGATATATGTATATTCTGACCAAGTCATGCCCAAACCTTTAAAATGATCCTGTAGCAGCCTTACAGAGACTTTTTACTCGCCACTGTCGCCTTGTGCTGCTCATGGTGTGAATTGTTGGGTTTCTACACATAAAGAGTCGGTCTAGATCTGCTTTATATGAAAAAAGTGCTATGAGATAACTGTTATGATATGGCTCTATATAAATAAAACTGAATTGAACTGAATTACACTGTGTCTACATAGGAGGTGTACTGTGAGCAGCATGTTAGCAAAGCAGCAGCAGTGGCTTCACACCTCCATCTGTGGCTACACAGGATGTGTTCAGGCACAGTAATGAGTGCAGTGTTTTAGGGTCTCTGTAAATAAAAAGTTGGTCTAGACCTGCTCTAAATGAAAGAGTTCCCTGAGATAATGTTGTTATTATATGGCGCTATATAAATAAAACTGAATTTAATTCACCCAATCACTGTATTATGTGTGTAAAATGAAAAAGGAAATAGACCTCCGGTTGTGTTTACATGCATATGGCGTGTGTGAAATGCGAGCTGTTACTCAGCCTGTGAAGACTGCTGAAATGATTATAATAGGAGCACATATGTTCCTTTGTTTTCTACTTCAAACAAGTTTAAACAATCTGTCTGACTGTCTAACTACTTGTGTTAGTTGTCCTATTGGACCTATTTTCAGTGATGTCACAACAGAATACAACGTTGTGACCACTGGAACTGATCTCCCCAGTGACTACAATAAAACCCACGTAAACTGGTTTTCCATTCAGCATGAATTAGAGTAGATGTCATGCTAACACTAGCATCATTTTTGTTTAGCGATTCTCTGCAAAATGGATGATTTCTGTGTCTGTTGATTTGTATACATTTGCAGTGTAATTTGTGCAAAAAAAACAACTGTGTTTTATTTAATGTAGCATTTATGGAGAGTTTTATTCAATGTGGTAGGTAATGGAGTTGACAAATGATGAGTTGAGATGAGTTTTTGCTGGAGAAAAGCATTCTCCATCATGCCTTAATATGCCACCCTGTTAAGTTAGTATAATGTGTTTGCAAACAATTTCTTGCTCACTCATCCATCAGAAACAGGCAGGGAAAAGATGACGTAGCTTACAGATACACCACCACCACATCCCCTGCAGATAATAGGCCCGGCACACCCATTGTACATGCACACATTTTTGTCCACTTCTTTTGACTGATTATACATCTTCTCAGGACTGTGTGGACAGGGGTGTCGTTAAAGGGGGGTAAACCTGAATGATTCATGGGGCCCCAGCCTGGTAGGGGCCCCTAAATGTTGAAAATATTTTCTATAACAAAAATACGAATAATAGACAAAAAGAATATGTGGTGAAAATGTAAACACAATCGGAGCAGGCATCTTTAGCCGACTATTCCATTTGAACTGAAACCCCATAATGCATGTGGTTTGGTCCATTTTCCATGAGGATTAAAAGAATCTGACAGTTGCTCAGGCTGTCCAGCAGGATGTAGCACTAGCCTGCTTTCACAGTCAGATACAGCTATGCCACCTTCAAGAAAGAAATCAGGTTACCAAAAAAAAAAAGAAAGAAAACTGAGAAATACAGCAAAATAAAGGAACAACATTATTCATTCATTCATTCATTCATTAACCAGACTGCTTACATTACTCAACCAAAAAAAAACAAAATGAGAAGCAGTTCAGTGGTAAGCCAGTGTATGTAGACGGCCCCTGCTGAACTGACTTCACAGCAAGCCTGCAGCTAGCAAGCTTTGACTTGGCTACCGTTGACTCACTCTGCTCGGACAGAACAGTAATTATTAACTTGAAGGTGAACTACCACCAGCTATTTATATACTATTATAAATGCATTCTACCATATTTGTGTGATATTTGTTAGCTAGCTAGAATAAAAGTAAAACTTATTTCTAAAAAGTTAATTATAATAATGCATAATAAATCTCATGGCACAGGCAGCTATTAATAACATTAAGAACCAAAAATGTTTATATAGACTAGAATTTCCACAATTTAGTATTGCGCAGCAGAATTCGATATAGTAACATAACATAACAAGTTTTTAGGATGTTATTTTAATCTCAAACATTTAGATTTCTATGTTTGGGGCCCAGTAGGTTTTCTTTCATGGGGCCCCTAAATTCTGGCAATGCCTTTGTGTGTGGGTGTACAAAACTGGGCTTGTTTGACATTTCCCTCACTCTTATGTTTTGTTGCAGTTGTTCAATGACTGACTTCCATTCCCCTAGTAATGTCATCTATACAGATCCTGTGTCTACAAAGACATTATACAATAATATTCACTTTCTTCATTTACTGTAGGTACTGTGAGTGCATTCATGTTTAGACTTGCAGTGAAAGGGTAAATAAATTGTGCTTTTCTGTTTGGCCCTGGTTATTGTTCTTTCTCTAGGCTCCAACACACGCCACCAACCATCAGGCAGAATGTCGTATGGGTCCATTGATGGAGGCTCTTTTGGCAGTCGCAACCCATTTGGAGGTCCTACGAGGCAGGGCTACCAGCCAGTAGGTAAGGACAAACATTGATGTCTTCATGATTTCATGAAAAGTCACGTAATGCTGCCCTTTAAAATGTCCTGCGTGTAGAATTTTACAAAAATAAATGGTTGTAACTTTAAATTTGAGACACATAATTGTCTAAAACAAACACCCCATACAGTGCATTCAATTCTGGTATCAAATGTTTACATATATTAACAGTGGTGTGCACAGCACTGTAGTTTAGGAATTTCAAATATTTCTGCAACTGCTCTCTTTCTGTGACATAATGATTGGGAAATGTACTCTGTCACAGAACAAGTACCTTTGATATCTTTAATAAATTTGTGTGGGTATTACAGTAGTATATATTAATATTAGGGACATAGAAAGTTATGAAAAATCTGTTAACTTTATGAGATTGCCTCTTAACTTCGTATCAGTGATTATGATTTACTGCAGTTGGCAAGCAAGTTTTACGCCTCCATGGAATAAGTGGTTACCCTCTGACATAGAGGCCCCCGCTCAAACCTTCTGGAGGAGTTTAGTGGTCAGGTGAAACAAAGATTATTTGGCCACTATGCCAAGAAGTATGCATGAAGGAGAAAAGGTGAGGCATTAAACCCTAGGAACACTGTAACTACTGTCAAGCATGATGGTAGTAGTATCATGCTCTTGGACTGTTTTGCTACCAGTGGAGGACAAGAAGGAAATTACTTCCAAATGTTTCAGGACAACCATCATTGATCAACAAATCAAACCATCAGCTACAAAGTGTAGAGAGTACAATAAGATCACTGTCTCCCAGACATTCACAGACATCCTGTAGAACTGATTCTTGACTTTGTGGAATTCCATCCGGGGAAATGTTTGACGTAAAGATGCCATTTAGGTCACATGCCAGACAAAGGACCGGGGGTTCTCCACCCCTGATAAATATATGTCTTGTCAGTGCAGTAACAGCAAGATGTGAAGACAATAAAATTACTCTTTGGATCATTTTAGCTGGAAATTGAGTCAAAGAAAAAGCTGAATAGTCAGTCTCTCTCTCTCATCTGAGATAGGATCTCATCTGAGATGGGATGTACACCAGGCCTGTCCTAAAACATTTCTGCGAAAGTAACACGCTTTCTCTTCTTTTGAGCCCAAGCATGAATTAAGTTAACTTTACTTAGCACATGTTGTCTTGGTGAAAAGTCAGACTCCCATGTTCGTACAACGTAAAATGAAATGAACTCAATTTAATTGATAAATTGAATACCTTGTTTACCATGTGGCTACACTGCCATCTAGTGACCTCAGATAATGGGGTCTCTGTAAGGATACAATCATGATTGGTGTAAAAGCCTTACAGGGAGACAATCTGGCACCTCCTCCTGTGCTGGGCCACCGAACGAAAGTCAGCGGAAACGATCTCCTCTCTCTAACGAATCGGCAAATAGGCAAAACCCTATCAGCTACTATGATAATAGTTGATGTCGAATACAATGAATCTCCTGTAGAGAAGTTGATTGCCCTAGCGTCACATTAGCATCACCATTTTGGTTTTAATAACGAAAGGACATACTCCACCTCACTGTTACCACCGAGGTTTATCATTTGTGGATAGATTATTATTTCACTCCAATTGATTTTTATTTAGATGTATTACGTGGAACGTTGTTGTGCCCTGACACTCGTCTGCCCGAGAGCAGCAATGCACACGCCCCTTGAATCAAGTTGAGGTGACAGATGGGTTGAAAATGTATGTAGTGTTATGCAATGTTTTTCCTTATTGGATCACAATCACTTACTGATGTGTATTTTCTGTCACTAATCATGCTCACCATGTGTTGGGATGTCCAGTGTTGATGTTTTCTGTTTCCACTTGCAGATGCAAGAGTGCGATGTAATTGGTAGGCGGGGTGTGTGCACTGATTAACGACAGCTACAGGTGTTCACGGGGTGAGCAAGGGCAGACAATTTTCGATTATGAGGTATACAGAGTACGAATCATTTTGTCTTAAAGTACGTTTATTATGTGCCATTTTCTATTCTTTCAATAAACTTAAACCATGACGATACGAACAAGAATGTGCGTTGATTGACCAATTGCTCATAACACTGGGTGACGGCTTTGAAATACAGGAGAAACCTGGGAAGACCAGGAGCGTTGACCAGTCTGGACACACTATGAATTTGTTAAATTAAACATTTTCCAATCTTTCTGTTGCAGAAATAATAATTCTCCCTTACAACCATTATGTGTAAACCTTCGTGCACAATTGTATGTAAAGGATTGGATCTGGCAGAAAAGCTGAATAAAGTGCTACCTGTAGTTACCATCTCAGTGATCACATCTACTGTACATCGTAATAACAAGAACAATATACTCAGCTGTGACCACTGCATTCGAATCTTGCTGTTCTTGTACTTGTACTATTTGTGTGTTTTCATTGACAGTATCTTTGCAGTGAGCACAGTTCTGTTTAGTATCTGTTCATTCCAGAAAAAAAAGGTATTTTCACACCAAAGTAAAAATGTGCATGCACAGAACAAAACGGGTAGTTAAAAATTGTAGCCTCTTGCACACCGAAAACGGAATTTCATGCGATGGAAGAAACTACTGAGAGTTGTGTTGTTTCTTCTGAAATGTTGCTATCAGAACTGTGGAATCAGAAGCTGAATGACAGGAACAAAGACAAGATTTGTTATCGATCACACACACTAAACATTAAGTGGCTGTGTAAAAAAAAAAAAAGTCAACACTCAAAATCGATCCACTCAACTTGCACAGTTATCTAAAATGTTTGGTTAGGGGTGCGCAAAGTCAGCACTGACTTGAATCACATGACAAGATTTTATCATGATAATTTTGGGACAGCAGAACAAGCTACAAACACATCCTTGGCTTATTGGTGAACATGTTAGCAAAACGTTTCCTATTTACACATCTGGCAGACATGGATGCATGAATTTGGGGTCATGTTTCTGGTAAAATGATGAATCTAAGTCTGGTTGTAGTTCTGGTTTGGTCTCTACCAACTCCTGAGGGAAAAATCTGGCTCTTTAGCTGCTGAATGGTGCTGAGCAGGTAGTGTACAGTGGGTTTATCAGAGCTTTGTCACAGCTGCCTGCTGCTGCTGGAAACAAGGTTGATGAGAGCTGTGAGGCTGAACAAATACAGTAATGCTGGGGGCCGTGAAACCAAAACAATTGAACCCAGGAACTGAGATGGGTGATAAATCTCTGTGGATTTGTCACTATGAGAAACACATTTCACATAAGCTATTAGTGCAGCCTTAATGATTGGGTGGCCCAAACAGATAGTGACCCGCTTTAAATACTGAAAGTCAAAGAAAGGGACATGTGGACTTTTTCTTAACCATAAAAACATTATTCATGATTTATGTATTTCTAAGAGCATATATTGCAGGAAAACAGATACTGTATGTTCCGTATGAAAACTTTGCACGGGCATGGAACAGTTTACAGATCCATTCACTATAAACGTTTTCTCCCTATTTTGGTAAATGAAGTAATTTGGGCTGCATTCAATATCTTTCAAAATGTATAGGCTATTGCGAATGAATTGCAATGACATTTTCTTTTGGAGACAAGGTTGATGGGAGAGAAGGTGTCATTGTAGGGGGAGAGTTTTAGCATTGAATCTATTTTCTCTGTGTGGAATGCAGATTTCACACTGGCGATGTTGAGTAAATATTTAAGCTATAGATAATTTATTAATGAATATATTGACAACAGGGTGTGCAAGTCAGACCAATTAATCAGTTACAGAATAAAAAGCAAATGTTAGAGTAACATACCTTCTGTATTGAACCTTTTTCAGAAGCTTCATACCTGAGGTTTCATCCACTTTTTTCCCTGTTAAAATGCTTTTTCCATATCCAAATGAAGGGTCTAAGGATAGAGGGTGTTGTATCCTGTACAGATTGTAAAGCCCCTTGAGTCACATTTGTGATTTGTGATATTGGGCTGTGCAAATAAAATTGACTTGACAGCTGACTTGACTGTAAATCATCACCTTCTCCCAAGAGTGAATAGCTGCCGCACTCAAGTGTTATTAATACCAGTTGCACGTCAACATTGTGGCTATATGAAAGTTTGCATGCATTTTAGTAGTCACCCACTTTTCTACTTATAAGCAGGTAATCAGAGTCAGGTGTTCCAGTCATCACAACACATTTATTATTCATAAAGAAATGAATAATTCACGCAATCAACACTACATGCACATGAGTAAAAATACACATCCAAATACAAGGATTACGTGGAAAAAATTGCACAAATAAGTGCTGCACAAACCACTGTGAAAGTTTTCTGTTTGTTGACACATAGATGCGCATGAACTCTCCATTTCCACCTTTACGATTACCTACAAGATGTGTATCAGTTATCCATGTGTTTACTTATATATGTGTTTGTGTGTGTGTGTGCTCTTGCGCAGAGGTCACAGCGTTTCCTAAGGATTAAGCATTGTGAAAAGCAGCTTCATTGGATTTTATCCTCTCACTGCTTTCATTAGCCTAGTAATGGGGTAGGAGCAAGAGAGAGCCCCTGAGGCAACGTGTTTGTGTTTGAGACAGAAAGATAGACAGATGGAGAAAGAGTACAGAGAGAGTTGGAGATGAATAGATGGCGAGGACAATGATCTTTCATGTTGTGGGCAGGACAAAGAGCTATTTGTACAACCAAAGAATATCCATGTGCATTAATAGGAACCTGAGAAATTCTGTTGGATTTTTTTGCATTTTTGCATTCAAAAACTCACCGTGTGTGTATTTTGAGGTGAGGTGCCTGCGTGTGTCATTTCAAAAAGGAATTCACCAAATACATTCCAAATAATTTCAAAGGGTCTCTACTGATCATATAATAGAATATTGTATCCATTTAGAGCCAATTATTTAAAGCAAATGAAAGGGAACCATGTGTGTCTATACATACATATATAACAGGCCTACACAGAATGCCATATGAAAATATAGCCTAAAATAAAAAAAAGAGTCATATACACTATGCTGTCTGGTATCAAATTGGTGTTTGATATGTCTTTGTAACTCTCACAAATGATAATATAGAGATTTCAACTGATATTTGAGACTGCATGAAGTGATTTTTGGGACCTAGAGGGCAGAACGTACGCTGGGACGCTGTAAGAAGTAAAGCGAAAGCGCCCACAACGAGGCAGCAACCATTTCCCTGGTTCACACTACAGCTGGCATTATATTGGTTGGGGAATTTGGACATGGTTGTTGCACAAAAGAATCTAAGCGCAGAGCAGAATTCAAAGGGTATAAAATCCACGAGTGCACAGAAGCATGCGAGGAGAAGAAATCTGAGCAGGCAACATCATATCCGAGTGCAAGCATCCAGTTTGAGCAGGAGCAGAGCAAATCCAAGTGCAAGCAAGTGCTATTTGAATGCGAGAGCAGGGTTTTGAGAGAGAGTATTACAATATCTGAACATGAAATCAAAATAGCATGCTCTCAAACCGAAAGAGCACGAAAGAGTACTCCATGTCTCCACATCTCTATTTGTCAGACACTAACATAACCATCTTAGTTGCCCCACTCATGGCAACATCAGTTGGTTGGTCAATGCACACAATAAAATATCTCAATATTTACTGGATGGATTGCCATGAAATTTGGTTCAGACATTCATGCTCACCAGAGGATGAATCTTCTTGACTGATGTGGTGCCCTAGGTTGCCATTTTTGAATAAAATGTTTCAACAACTATTGTTGGAATTGTCATGAAATTTGCTTCAGACATTCCTATCAGGATGAATTGTGATGACTTTGGAGATCCCTTGACTTTTTATCTCGTGCCATCATCAAGTCAAAATCTCAAATGGCCTAATACTTTGTTTTATAACTAAATACTGCAAAACTAATGACATTCCCATGAGCTTTAGCTGTACTTTGTGTTAAGTGCTAATTAGTGACTACAGCAGAGCCACTAGCATGGCTGTAGAGTCATCTTGTTTTCAATATGCTAGAACGGATGGTCCTGGCAAATATTGAGGGGGTATTTGGGAAGATTTCTGACTTTGGTTACTAATACAGTATAATTTACCTAGTTTAGGTTTTTATTTGTAGAAAAATACAACATACTATCAAAAACAATTAAACAATGCTCAAATCAATTGCTTCACTGCAGGTTTAACATAATGATTCCCTCTATTATTACACAGTCTTTCTGTAATGTAAAGCATGATTGTTGTTGAAGTTAGAAATAAGTTTCCATGTTATTTTATAGGCAAAATGTACAGTTTTTTTGTCACCGTCACTGTCTACTAACATATAATTAGTGCAGCTGGTAACTATGTAAAACTAACATTTTTATCCTTTCATCAAATGAGAGTATGTATGCAGCATTGCGTTTCAGATAATCACAACCTCAGTCCATTTATGAAAAAGCTCACCGGGCAACGAATTTAGTGCAATTCACTGCTGTTAGTGTTGAGCTTTCTGAATAAGGCCTCGGGTCTTTTTTTCTATAGAATGTTCCCTATTTGGCCATTCAGCGCCAAATGAATATACCCTTATCTGTCTCCTTTGTACTGTGCATTTACAGTATAGCAGTAGAATGTATGTTCATACAAATAACGTTTGACCCTCGAGGGGAGTAGCTGGCACAAGTCATTATTGCTGCAATTCAGGTACAAAGTGAAGGAGGAAGGGAGGATTTGTCAGAGAAAAAACAAACATCACATATGCCTTTTATCTCAGCCAGTATACTGTACTCGTGTGTGTGTGCTCTGCAATACTCCCTTTCACTCCATCTGACAGTCGGCTTCTCTCTCCCAGTCGTCTCTATTGTGGCAGACAGATGGGAGCCACAGTCACCAGAAAGGGGTTCTTTGATCACAGTGAAGCCTGGGTACATTATGAGGGATATGAGTGGTGGTGGTGGTGGTGGGGGGTAGAGCAGAAGCCTGTCAGATTTGCCGTGTGTTGCTCAAGCTGATCTGAAGGGGAGCTCAGGAAATGATCAAAGCCCAGGTTAAGCCTCTAATAGAGCTGTCTTTCAGGCTAATCGCTCTCCTCCCTCTCCCGGCAAAAGCGCTCAACCCTCCACCCTGCACTGTGAGAGGCGGCGTGACACTTCCATCACAGCCGTGTCTCATACAGAATGACAGGGCAACACAGCTATAATATCAACACATACTGACACGCCATATGTTGCTTTCAATAAGTGAAAATGAAAGGGTGCAAAAGCTCACTATTTTATTTTATATGTGACAATTAGCCAAAGTAAGCATGTAGCATCTCTATGGAAGGGTACAGTACTGTATAAAATTAGAGGGGGTTTCCTTTTGGTATAAGGTTTTGAATCATTTGCTGAGATTTTAACTTATGGAACTTGTTGGAGGACATCAAAACCATTAAGATGTATCCTCTGGAGATCATCAATATTATTCAAATTACATGCTTGTCAGACCGAATAGCATTTGAAACTAGCTTTCCAACATCAGATTAATTTCATTGCAAATGTTACTTTCCAAAACCAACAGTCTGATAATCAAGGCCATTGATTTCAGACCCAGCACGTCCCGACAATGGGTCGCGTGTCAGATTGGGTTCTAGATGTTTTTTTTACATAAAGCGTTTGGCTTTTTATCCTTAAATTATTTTGAAACGTAACTTAATAGGAAAATGATCTGTGTCTCTGTTACGCCCCGATGATGGCTCCAGGGGTGAGTCGGAGCGAAAACATAAATACACACGGCCAGTGAGACTTAATTGGGGAAATAAACTATTGGTGTTGTTTATTAGTGGCACCGCCACACCCCTCCAGGCGGGTTTGGCACAGCTGGCAGGCGATCAGCTGATCACCTGCAATGTACGGAGATGGCAGCAAGCAACAGCCACACACACACCCTCGCTACACTCCCTCTCTCGTGCCCAGAAACGTAACAGTCTTGCTATCTCTCTGACTCTGGCTGCCAATCGTCTGCGTTGATGCTTGTCATGTGTTGCAAGTAGATGTAATTACGCAATGTCTTCTGGGAAACATGAAAAGAGCAATGCTTTGTATTAGATTAGCGAGCTAGTGGTCAGTATGGATGAAAAAAAGCAAGAACTTTCAAACGGGGCGCTTCTTATAATCATCATTTGGTGAAGGCCATTGTTTTGTGGAAAATTTTGGACCTAGTTGTGAGGAAAGAAATCCTCCAACCTTCCTCCACAACTCCTACTCTTAAAAAAAGTCGTTCCGGTAAAAAGTTAGTTTGGAAGGTTGTCAAGTTTAGCTGTCCAACATTGGGGAAACAGAGTTGATTAGTAAGGCAGGGTTGATCTACTAATTGGTAAGGCAGATCATTTATAATTTTTTAGATCATATGCTGGAAGTCAACTGAAATGTATGTAGCCTATTGCCACAAAACCTATGGCTTATTGGAATCTGCGTTTAAAGACTAAGACATATGTAGCACTTAAACATGTGACATGGGGATCCTTGAATCAAGAGAAAGCTAAACTCAATGTCTTCTACTCCAAAATGGCTAAAATGATTCCCGAACCACAATGACTATGTGCATATACAAGGCCTAACCACAAATGCATCTCTCTTGGGTTATATTTTAAGAAGTTAGCATAAAATAAGACAGTTATTCACTGTTCTAGACATGCTAGACAGGAACATTGGTTCGTCAGTCATTTTTGTATTCATTGCCTGTAGAATATGTGTCTGGTTATCCCCTGACCTTTCATATAGCGTCAGATCAGAATTTCTATGTGTCCAGTATTGGTGTATGGTCAATGACAAACACTTGCAATAGTGACGTTCCCATCAACCTCCTCCTTAGTTTCTGTTTAATGCTTATTAGCTAATATTAGCATGCTTACACGCAAAACTCAGATGCTGAGCTATATGTTGTTAGCATTTAGCTAAGAATAATGCTGTGCCCTAGTATGGTTTTTCAGTTGCATGGCTGTAGACTTTTAGTCTTGTTCCATGCAGAAGCAGCGCCCCAAACAACAACAACAACATGGAGTCGGACACGGTAAAAATGACAATCAATTTAACAATTAATCACAAGGTATTTGGGGATTGCTACATATATAACGGCGATTTAATTTCCTTGTTAGCACAGTAAAGACCTGATGACAGCACATCTGTAATCCTTGCCATTGCTTGACGACAGCACCCCCCACCCCCCCACACACACTCACACCTAACATCACAGTTTAAGTCCTACCTGATGCAGCAGACAGCAGAGTGCTAGGTGTTAGGCCTGACCCATGGATGTATCCACATTGTTAGTTCCCTGTGATGAGCTCTCTGGAGACATAGCCCTGCTCATTACGCTCAAATGAAGTAAGAGGGTGGGCTTGGTGTGGCAGGGCTGTGATGAGCACTTGTCTCTCCAGCTCCATGCACTGCTGATGGGCAGTAAGTTGCCAAAGTGGGCCATGTGTGGCACAGCCACGTTTGAATTAATGAACCAACTGAGATGCCATTGATCTCAAGTCCAGCTTTCTGTGACCCTGTATCCTCATATGAGCACTTCTGTAGACTTTGGCGTGATTGTGCCCTCTGTAACTTCTCTCTGTGTAGCTCTGGAGCTGATGGGCAGTCTATGGTGCTTTGTAAACCTGTGTTTGTTAGAAATCATTTTTCATTGTGAAATTAGCTTGTTATCTGACAGTAAAAGCTAGCTTGGTAAGTATGGAAAAATGGAAAAATCTGGATAATGATTCCTGGAAGTCCTAATGCTTCTATTCAGTTCTTTTGCAACTTTCAGAATACTCTTCGGAATACACCTGTAATTAGTTTTCTACACCAAACAAGCTTGTATCTTGAACATTGAAAATGCAAAAGTAATCACACTACTTTTGTACACAACCGGTCGAGGCAGATGACGCCCACCCAGAGCCTGGTTCTGGTTCTGGTTCTGGTTCTGGTTCTGCTCGAAGTTTCTGCCTGTTAAAGGCAGTGTTTCCTTGCCACTGTCTCCTGGTGCTGCTCATGGTGGAAATGTTGGGTCTGTACATATAGAGTTGGTCTAGACTTGCTCTATATTAACAAGTGCTATGAG